>JAFLJL010008272.1:72872-110502 GCA_018398815.1 Conus ventricosus
TATCTGGAGTGGGTGTGTGGGTGGATGGGTGGGTGGGTATACTCTGATGTTCACGTTTTTTTTTTCGTTTTTCAATTTGGCTTGCATGATATATGCTTTTAGTCTGTATTCACTGTACATGTTTACAACGTGACAGCCCAGATGAGATGGCCCATGTTGGTTGATGAGGCTAATAGAAACAACACGATTTGTCTTGATTCGCATGCTCATCTCTTTTGGGTGTTGTTAGTCTTGAGCAATTGTTCTCAAATACATCCGTACTATGTATAGTGTGTATGTAAAATTCACATGTGTTTATGTTGTTGGTGTTGTTGTTGTTGTTGTTGTCGTACCCTGGCTAAAAGACTCCAGGGATCATCAAAACAGCCGAAGTACTTGAAAGCTATGGTACAAATGCATCAGCTGGGGATGAGAACATTACGTGTGTGACCGTTTTTGATTACCCCGCCACATGGGCTGCCACACTCCCACTTCGGTGGATTTTGGAGACTGATAATGTTATGTTAGGAGCTTGTCACAACTGAAGACAATCCTCTCTTAAATTAATTTAATACTTGCCTGTCTATACAGGGAGTGTTCGCAGAAGTATCAGTCTGCGTCGCAGAACAAGAAGAAGAAGTTTTGAGGGCTGCTTTTCGTTAAGGATGGCAAGCTGTTGCTTTTGTAAATTCAAATCACTCAAAAAGTCGAATATATATCAGGTTTCTTTGCGTATGGTTAATCGTTTGAATGGCAAATGCCGTAAACTATTGCAGTAATGTGTGGTATTTTTCGACCTTTTTTCTCCATCTGTCACCCATATATTCTCTTGCTCTCCGAGATGCATTAGCGCAATGTATTATCACTCTTTGTTGTGTGTGTGTGTGTGTGTGTGTGGTGTGTGTGTGTGATGTGTGTGTGTGTGTGTGTGTGTATCTGTGTGTGTGTATCTGTGTGTGTGTGTGTGTGTGTGTGTGTGTGTGTGTGTGGTGTGTGTGTGTGTGTGTGTGTGGTATGTGTGTGTGTGTGTGTGTGTGTGTGTGTGTGTGTGTGTGTGTGTGTGTGTGTGTGTGTGTGTGTGTTTAAGCGCATGCATGCCAGCATACATGCTGTCGTGTTGTATGCACATGCACACGTGTGCGTGCATGCATGTGTATGTCTTGTTTTTTTCTTGACCGGTACTGTGGGTCAGTTTATTTACCATCTGGTGAACAATCTTGAAAGAGGGATCTGGTTTTTTTAATGCCCAATTTTGGTCTTTGCAGATTCAGTATGTTCATGCAGAGATCCAGGCGGAAGTATTGTACAATAGCTGAGTTTGAATATGACTATCAACAGTAAACGGGTAGGTTTAACCAAAATTTCATTGCTAAAACATCTTGAAAAAGCTATTGAAAAACATCGTAGTAGAACCATAAGTGTCTTTAAGTGAAGGGCTATAATTTCAAAATAGACTTACGGTCTGTTCGTAAATAAACGTTTTTTAATGCATTTGAAAAGTTGGTAAGTCTAGTTTCGAGATTGTAAGGGTTTTGAGAGAGAGAGAGAGAGAGAGAGAGAGAGAGAGAGAGAGAAGAGAGAGAGAGAGAGAGAGAGAGAGAGAGGGAGAGAGAGAGAGAGAGAGAGAGAGAGAGAGGGGGGTGCGGATTCAGCTATTTGGGAAATGGATATTTTGGCATTGCCATGTTACTATTCATATATTTGTGAAATGGGTGAACATACAGGATGTGTTTCATGTGCTGAATCAGAAAGAGACGAAGTTAAGTCTACTTTTGAGGATAAAGGAGAAATGTTGCTGCGTTGTTCGTGATATTCCATCATTATCTTGATTTAAATGGTCCACAACTCTTCTGATACAGACTGAGGGCACAACCCCCCCCACTCCACCCCCCCCCCCAAAAAAAAAAAAAAAAAAAAAAAACCCAATCCAGCCAACAAACAAAAACAAAGAAGAAAATTGCCGATTCAGTTTGCATACTAAAAGAGGAACCCCAAAGTTCTCCATGTGTTGAACTTTCTGCTCGCACATAGGCGTCATGTGATGCACAGCTTTCATTTCGCTAATTGTCAAAGCCATCGTGAACATGTTGCCGTTTGCACAGAGAGTGAAGCGATCGCAAGAGGACTCATCGTGAATCCTCCGTTGCCCACGGATCAACGACAAGAAAATGAAAGATTCGAAAACGCTGTTTACCAACTGTGCTGTTTTCTCAACAAAAGTTGAAACACACCCGCTACATATTACACTATCATGACAGCGATCCCATTCCTCACTTGGAAGCTGAAGCAACTGCTCATTCGTGGCGGGCCATAGAAAACCCTCGCGAAACGTCCGAGCTTAGGCGCGCCCGGTTTTACCGCACAAAATGTCAACCACAACACAAAATAAATCACAATGACAATTATGTGCAGTTATTCACAACTGCACAAATTGTCACAATTTGCACAGAAGTCACACTAGTGACAATTTCAGCACCTATAATACCTTTTTTTCTAAATCACAGTCTGCACCAATTTCACAACTCTCTAATAATCTGGAAGTGGGTTGTGGTGGGTGGAAGGAAGGTGGGAATACTCAGAAGATCACGTTTTTTTTTCGATTATTCAATTTGGCTTGCATGATATAAGCTATATAGTCTGAAATCACTGTACAATGTTTACAACGTGGAACAGCCCAGATGAGATGGCCCATGTTGGCTGATGAGGCTAATAGAAACAGAACACTATTTTGTCTGGAATCGCATGCACATCTCTTTTGGGTGTTGTTAGTCTAGAGCAATTGTTCTCAAAAACATCCTTACTAATATAGTATGTATGTAAAAATTCACATGTGTTTTATGTTTGATGGTGTTGATTGTTGATGTTGTTGACGTACCCTGGCTAAAAGACACCCAGGGAACATCAAAACATGCCGAAATTACTTGAAAAAGCTATGGTACAAAATGCAACAGCTGGATGATAACATTACGAGTGTGACCGTAATTGGATTAACCCCCTACCCCGCCACATGGCTGGCCTCACTCAAATCCCACTTCGGAGATATTGGAGACTGATTAGAGTAAAGTTAGGACTTGTCACAAACTGAAACAATCCAATCCTGCACTTAAATTAATTAGTAAAACATGCCTTGTCTAAACAGGAAGTGTTCGCAGAAGTATCAGACTGCGTCCGCAGAAACAAGAAGAAAGAAGTTTTGAAGGGCTGCATTTCGTTAAGGAAAGGCAAGCTGTTGCTTTTATGTAAAAATCAAATCACGTCAAAAATTCGAATATATATCAGGTTTGCTTCCTTTGCGTATGGATAATCCTTATAGGAAATGGCAAATGCCGTAAACAATTGCAGTAATGATGTGGTATTTTTTCGACCATTTTATACCTCCATCTTTCACCCATATATTCTCTTGCTCTCCGAGATGCAATAATCGCAAGAAATATCACACTGTTGTTTTGTGTGTGTGTGTGTGTGAGTTTGTGTGTGTGTGTTGTATGTGAGTAGTGTGTGGTGGTGTGTGTGTAATCTGTGTGTGTGTAACAGAGGAGAGTGAGAGTAGAGTGTGAGTGAGTGTGTGTGATGTGTGTGTGTGTGAGTGTGTGTTAGTGTTATGTGTGTGTGAGTGGTGTGAGGTGTGTGTGTGTGTGTGTGTTTGTGTGTGTGTGTGTGGTTGTGTGTGTGTTTTAAGGCGCATGCGTGCCATCATACATGCTGTCGTGGTTGAATGCCACATGCACACAGTGTGCGTGCATGCATGTGAATGTCTTGTTATTTTCTTGACCGGTACTTGGTCAGTATATTTACCATCTGGTGAACAATCTGAAAGATGGATCTGGTTTTTTTTAAATGCCCAATTTTTGGTCTTTGCAGATTCAGTATGTATTCAAGCAGAGATCCAGGCGGAAGTATTGTACAATAGCTGAATTATGAATATTGACTATCAACGAGTAAACGTGTATAGGTTTAACCAAAATTTCATAGCCTAAAAAATCTGAAAAAGCTTTGAAAAACATCGTAGTAGAACCTTAAGTGTCCCTTAAGTGAAGGGCCTATAATAATTTCAAAAATAGACTTACGTCAGTACGAAAATTTAAACGTTATAAACCATTGAAAGTTGTAAGTCAAGTTATCGAGAATGTAAGGGTTATGAGAGAGTAGAGAGAGAGAGAGAGGAGAGATAGAGAGAGAGAGAATAGGAGAGAGAGATAAGAGAGAGAGAGAGGTGAGAGAGAGAGAGAGAGAGAGAGAGAGAAGGGGGGTGCGTATTCAGCTATTAGAAAATTGACATTTTAGGCATTGCTCAAGATAACTATTCATATAATTTGTGAAATGGGTGAACATACAGGATGAGATTCATGTGCTGAATCCAGAAAATGTAGGATAAGATAAGTCAAACTTTTAGATGAAAAAGGTAGAAAAGTTGCTGCGTATACGTGATATTGGCCATCAATATCATGAATTAAATGTCCAACAACTCTTACTGAAATACAGACAGAGGCACAACCCCTCCCCACTCCACCCCCCCCCCCCAAAAAAAAAAAAAAAAAAAAAACCCAATCCAGCCAACAACAAAAACAAATAAGAAAAAATTCCGCTATCAGTTTGCATACTAAAAGAAGGAAACCCCCAAGTTCACCATGTGTTGAACTTTCATGCTCGCAACAAAGGCTTCATGTGATGCACAGCTTTCAATATCGCTAATTTGTATCACAGCCCATCGAGAACATGTCGGTCCGTTTGCACAGAGAATGAATCGAAAGGCAAGACGCTATCTAATCGCAAGGGTCATGTGATTGACTCTCATCGGATCGCCAAGCACACGGACTGGCCCTCTCTATGTCTTTTCCGGTGAGCTTCTAGCATGAAATCTAATGCGGCTTTTAAGTCAGTTATTCCTTTAAGCTGCCTGTTACAATTTCAATCAGTTATTTACTAATTTCCAAAACCGGTTTCAACTTTTTCGTTGCTATTGTATCCAACGACACTGTAAAAGTCATATGAATCAAACGTCCATGCCCATTAACCAATGTAATTTTACACAGGTTATGAAGCTTTGGTTTAACTAAAAAATTTGGATAAAAAAAAGATGAGAAATAACTCATCATAGATCATCGATACGGACGGTCTTGACTTGGTAAACCAGTTTCGATTAGGCCTGAAACCTGTTAATGCTTCATCACATATATATCATTTGTGTAACATGATTCCTGTCTGGCCCCATTAAAATAGGATCATAATACCTTTCACAATAAAGAACGTATTCACTCACTAGAGGATTTTCCCTCTTATTAAAGTCATCCATTCCACCTGACTTTCAATCTGACCAGCATATCATAAAAACCCATAAAAAATATATCGTTTACGACGGTGAACTAATATAGAACCTCTGTTCATACATCACACTGAACCATAAGGTTTTGCACTGACAACGGCAACCCCATTTGTACTACAATTATGATTGTTCAAAATAATGCACTTATTTCCTTGGCTCAGTTCTCGCCAATCCTCTCAACATAATACACACGAGGCCCGGTTTTTATCCTTCTGTCTTGTTACGAGCACAATGCGAACGTGCATCGACGGTACGTCGGCCGTACAATGGGTCCAGATCCGAAGCGCAGAAGGACCGCGCCGCACTCGCATCAGAATCACCACAGCTGTCTGACGACCATGGGCAGCTCAACCATGTCATCATAACCAGACGATGGTTGAGCTCGTTCACGAATGCTCCCATTCCTTACCAGGACGCCCTGGCGTGCACCCAGTTGTCAAGGCTGTCTGAATGGTCGAGCACTGGCCCTCAGTGTGGAGAGACTTGCTCCCATTCGTTTTTCCAATGACCTGACCAGCTCTGCCTGTACGTAGCAGCTCAGTGAAGAAGGACACAGCAGTGATTTAAAAATATACAAAGAACTTCAGCAATTAAGAAAATCATCAATTCCTCGTGTTGTGATAGCCGCGAGGCGCTTTTGACTGCCTGGCCGAGCTTTGTAAGAGGGACGTTTAATAAAAGTGGTTTTCCACACCCTTACGATGCCAGCACAAACCTCTAACTCAATCCTGCCCCAAGAAACGCACAATGCTCAATTTAATTACAGCCAATCTAGCACCAGAATATAACCGAGCTGCTTGAAATAGTATCGACACAGAGTATCTCTAACTTTGAACAGTACGCCAGGTACACGTCACGCAGAAGAAGTACCCAGACAAACAGAGTCTGAAAAATCGCACGTCAGACAATTGAACATGGTTTAAAAAAAACAGGAGAAAGTTGTCCCAGACTGCGATTGGGTGCAGATACTACTGCAACACAGTCGATGCGCCTACAGTGGAATTTATCTCCAACTTTCCCCGGCTCTGTCAAAGTCTCCAATGTGAACAATGCCAGCCTATCAATGACCAGCAGCTACTGGAACTTTCTAGAAACCCGGGCAGGCGGTGTCAGCTGAACGCCATAATAATCCAAGACAAACAACAAGGATACAAGCGTTTATCCACGAGTTGTCGTCAGCAGCATGGAGCGACTCACACAGCAATTCCTTCACTCCAAGTGGAATGTTCCATAAGGCCTGATGCTTCGGACCTGTTTCCAACGATGATTAAGGTACTCTAAAACCCACTGGTTCAAACTTGGAAGCCATTTTTTATACCGAAAATCCGATACTGACAGTATTCTACATTGTTCGAGTTGTGTGTAACAACATAGGCAGCACCCATCAGTATTTTACCCTATCAGGTGCCAACGATTCTTAGATGTCAGCAAGCCATAGAAGGCTTGATAAGCATGAATGTTCGGCATGTTCCAAATCTTTATCTACTAGCAATGCCGATGTCCGATGACCAGATCATCAAGAAATTATCCACAGACTCCAGACAAATGAGGAGATTTCATTTCACTGACAATGACCACACATGAACAAGACCACCAACGCCCCTGAAGAAGACAGCATAGAAATGCTCAAAAACGTTGAATAATCAACCAAGTGAGTGGTGTGTGTGTGTGTGTTTGTGTGATTAGTGTGGAGAGTGTGTGTGTGTGTGGAGTGCGGTGTGTGATTTGTGTGTTTGCGTGCGTGTGCGAGTGTTAGCTTACTTGACCTGTCAACTCCAAGGTTTTTGCAGTCAAGGAACGAACAAGTATTGGATGAGGCAAAAACTTACTTTTTGGAACCCAAATCAGTGCACAGTATCTTTGAATTTTTGTTAGCAGAACCGAGACACAAAGGAGTTGAAGAGAGGAGGGATGAGAGAGAGGGGAGATAAGAGGAGAGTAGGGAGAGTAAGGAAGATGAAGAAGAAGAATATGGAAGAAACATTGTTGTAGTAAACGGAGTTGAACGCAAATTGCGACATTAAGTATGCTTGAGAAAAAAACTGACAAACCCAATGTCTCACAGTACCTGTTGATAATGAGAAGAGAGGGACAGGTGTTTTGATCGCTATCAGAAAAAGCACGCATGTTGGACGATGATTACATAAAGCTCCACGATTTAAAAATTGAAACACAGATAAAAGTTATGCACGTGATTGAGTGTTCCGAAATATAAAAATTACAACATGAATGTACACACGAAAAACATCAGAGAGAGATAGACCAGCAAAGAAACTAACGCAGAAAAAAACGAATGACAAAGGGACAAAAAGACTGGTGACAGGTGGGGGGGAAGTAAAATTCACATTTAGTTCTGTTTGTTTAGAGGTGAGGGAGAGAGGGCCACAGAGACATGAAAAACATTGCGATCGATGTTATTTGAACGGCGCAGTTCTTTAGTTTTTTTAAATAGTTATTTAAATATATATATCTAAAAACCTTATCATGCAACAAGGTAGTTGAAATTATTGATTACATAAATCATGTACAGTTAAAAGAAACGTGAATGCAAAGAAACCTGCACGCGTGTATATTAAAGGTGAGGGGGAGTGTTGTATCAGTAATATATTACAGATTTACGAGCAGAAGCTGAAACCACACTACGTAGGAGGAAGAGAACGAGTGACCACGACAGCGTTATTGTATCCAAGGGCAGTTCTTGAGTGAACGGACCATGAGTGCACGAAAATCTTAGGTCACAAAATTAAACAATGAATCAAAGCTTCCTCTCTCACTCTCTGAAGTCACTTGAAGCGTCAAGCCCCATGATGCAAGATCTATTTGGCATAGTTGCAACGAAGCAGTGAACTGGTTCTAGATTGAAGTTTGAATGGTTCCCAAATACCCCGGGAAGGAACCAATTCTACTCGCTGGTAGCAGGACTGAGATAAAAAAATAACACAACTGCACAGTGGTCAAGCCGAAATTAATGGGAACAAACAGCTCCGCTGGAGCAGGACTGAGATAAAAAAATTAAATCAACTGCACTACAGCCTGATATTAATGTGGAACAATCTGGCTCGCTGGTGCTGTGACTGAAAAAGATAAAAAATTAAATCAACTGCACATGCAGAGCCGATCATAAAGGGTACCATCTGATCTCGCCAGGTGTCTGGACTGAGAATAAAATAATATATCAACAGCACTTTGCAGCCGATTATTAAAGGGTACAGCTCTGCACGCTGGTGCGGAACTTGAGATAAAATAAATATATCAACGACTTGCCAAGCGATAATAAT
Source organism: Conus ventricosus (assembly GCA_018398815.1). Taxonomy (NCBI): domain Eukaryota; kingdom Metazoa; phylum Mollusca; class Gastropoda; order Neogastropoda; family Conidae; genus Conus; species Conus ventricosus. The sequence continues at coordinate 81,453 of JAFLJL010008272.1, forward strand.
GGGAACAATCAGCTCGCAGGTGCTGGACATGAGATATAATATTACAACAACTGCACTGGCAGCAGATATAATGGGAACAATCTGCTTCGCTGGTGCTGACTGATATACGAAATTACAACAACATGCATCTGCAGACGCCGAAATTAAAAGGGAACAAACAGCTCGCTGGTGTTGACCCGTGAGATATAAATAACAATAACCTGTCAGCCGAAAATAATGGCTGTACAAAGCAGTCCTTTTTCGATCCCAAAATATAACATTGTTTTATATCCAGAGCATTGTGAGCTCGACTCACTCGAACATCGACCGTACGCAAATGAAAGAATCGAATCGAGAAAATAAAGATACGGGACATTGCTGTTGGAGAGTTGGAGTGCTCTGACGTTCCAGGTAAAGGTGGGTCACGCTAACGCTGAGTGTAGCCATTACTTGTGCTTGTTGTCCTGCTCCTGTGCAGTTCACGTGGATGTTCTGCCATGGCGTCAGATTGTGCTCCAGTGGTGATTTACAGTTAAAAACCTAGGGCCCCACCACACAGTGAGCCAGGCTATAGACACAAAAGTAACAAGACCAAAACACAATCAACAGAGCCTCAATTCCAAGGGACACAGTAGCCAGAAGTTTTCTGTGAACCCCAGCAACAGCGAGGAATACACAGAACTGCTGCCAACGATCAGACATATATGGAACGAATCGAGAACTAGTTCAAGTCTACCTGCAACAAAATTAACGAACGCCTGATCGCATGAAAAAAAGAACATAAACCATGACACAGTCGACGTACTTGACTTCCAAACCTTAGGTGTGCGACTGACGCATGACCGAATTAGTGTCGAGTACAGACAAACGAACATGACTGACAGGATAACTGAGTGAAGAAACAACTTCAACAGTAGACTAGAATTAGACAATAGGCCACTGACCAACATTTAAACACATTCGGATACCAGTCTCGTATGTTTGGCCACGAGAGAAACAAAAAAAGAGCAAAGTTTGTGCCAGTTTAATTGGTGTTCAATAGCTTTGATAGCCCTAAAACATTAACGCCTGTGCAAGAGTAGTTGATTACCAATTCAAATAGCAATTTAGCAATTAAATGATAGTGGTTTCCGTGTGCCAATGAATGACGTTTGTTGATGGTTTTTAATACAAATGACAGTCATGGTTGTTATGAGCAACAATGCAGCGTGATTTTTAAAATCACATTGGGCAATCCTAAAAACATGGCTAACTTGGAACATACTACACTGGAGTGATATTACCATGTAGAGTTTCAAAGCTTGATAGAATAACTGGTAAAACAGTAGGTGAGCACCCCAGCACATGTCGTTGGATGAGCAGCAGCATCAGACAATAGCAACATACATGCATCTGCATGTAATCAAGAACAACAATAGAAAGAAGCCGAGTTAAACATTTGCCCTTGAAACCAAGAAGATAGAAGCTCAGTTCGGAGTTAAAACGGAACTTTTATTTATAAGCTTTTCCCTACCCCCATTTTTGCGATCAAGGTGCTGTAGGCACAGAGATATGTAAACATGGTTTTAAAAAATCTCCTCAAATCCAATCGCAAAAATAAGCTTGCTTGTTGAAAACAATCTATCTTTAACAAGAATAGTCAGGAACAGGCTAAGTTAATGTTTGTTATCAAAAACAAAATGCAGTAATCCTCCAGCCCCCCCCCCCCCCCTTCTACCCTACCACCCCCAACCGAATATTTATCCTGAGACCAGTTTTTGTAATGCCACAACAGCCCCAAATGTCAAGTGTTCCATTCTCTCTGTCCTCCCCCCCCCCCTCTCTCTCTCACTGCTCCCTTCCACCTCTAATCTCTCTCCCCTCTCTTTACACTCACCCTCACTCTCCCACTCTCTCTCTCTCTCACTCTCTCTCTCTCTCTCCCTATTATGCACCTCTTCCTTTTATCACACGCTCTCTCCTCTCTCCTCCCTTTCTGCTCTCTGAAACTCATCCACATACACTCACACACGAACGCACGCATGCACGCGAACCACAGCCTGAACGTCTGTCTAAAGTTCTCCCCCAAAGGCTGTTTCCTTTCCCCTCCCCGCACTCAGGACACAGCCAGTGACTTCAGGTCTAAAGGATGCTCACTGCCCCAAAGGCTGTTATCCCCTCCCGCACTCACCGACACGCCCACAGCAGACCACGAGCAATTTATTCCACAGTCACCTTCTTTAATATCTATTTCTTCCAAACAGATGAACAATAAGGATGGCTACCCGATCAAATGACAAACGATTTCCCAATTACAACCCTCGCCTTACCCAATCTAACACCCACTAAGTTTAGGACGAATGGGGTATGGGGGAGGGGCTTGAAAATGAGAAACAGAAACATTGAATGACGTGAAGAGAGCAAAACAAAGGATAGACGAAATTAAGACAAAAGAAGAAAACGAAAGTACAAAACCCCAATCAACTCACAACCCCTCAGCAGAGCCACCACACACATGCAACTCATCTCCCCCACAGGTTAAGGAACGAGTATAGTTTTAATGTGCAGGTCCAGGGACTTCGTGTCCAATAGTATCAGCAGTTCACAGAGGGGCGACTCCGCGATCACAGGCAGTGGGTTCCGGTCACATTTCTGTGGCCCTGGATGTCCCTGGCTGCCCGCAAGGACCTGGAGAAGTGATGGACGCAGATCTGAGGCCCTGTTGTTGACCTGCTACCGGGCCCCGCAAGGACCTGGAGAAGAGATGGTCACAGCCCTGGCCCCCTGGTGTCCTGGCTGCTCGCTATGACCTGAGAAGTGAATGGTCACAGATTCTGTGGCCCTGGCGTCCCTGGCTGTCCATCAGGGGTCTAGAGAAGTAAATATGTTATTGTTCAAGCACACACCATCTTATTTATGCACGAAAAAACCCCCCCCCTTTTTACATCAAAAACACGTCCATCACATGTCATTTTTGGCCAAAATTTAACAACACCCGATTCACAAAAAAATTAACACTTAAGACCTGCCAAACCTCTAAAAAATTGACGTCAATCGAATGTTTTAAAACTGGGGCCATTACGTGCAATATAAGATTTGGTGATCGATAACAACATATATACAATTTCTCCAAGACATAAAAATTTAACGTCCGCGGGACTTAGACCTCCAGCGAATTCTAATGCGCTCTTCTACTTCCATCTCTAACAATAAATCTGACCAAACAACTTGTTTTTCCAACTAGGTTAGGTTATATATACATCCAATGAATTTATACTTCCGTAATTAATTCTATTGAATTGGTTTGCTCCGTCAAACGACATAAATAACATGATAAATCGCAAAACCCCGCCCAAGTTGTAGCGAAAACCTTAAAAAACTGTAATTGGATAGCCGGCAAACCAAAATATCAACAAGTTTTTCAACAGTTGTAAATTGACATACAAAAATTGGATTTTACGAGAAAATCAGAGGGCCAGAATACCATTAAATTGATAAACACTTCTCTTGTACAAATCTATAATCTTTGACACTGCTAGTGAAAGCCAAAAATCGAGCAAGTCCTTTTATGGGGAAAGTGTACTCACTCTTTCTACAGTAGTAAAAAACAGTAATTCTGAGGTTTGGCCTTCGTTAATTAGTTAACAATATGCAAAAACGTTAAGTACTACTTTAAAGAACAAAAGTATGTATTAGCCATCAGGTATTGGAAATAAACGATATTATTAGATTGCCTCCTTTTCGCCATTAAACATAAATCCATATTTTTCAGAGGGCCTATTCATATATGGTGGGGTTATTTTTTTTAGCCCACAAACTTTCAAAACCCAATATCCTCTAAGGGGCAACCCCTAGAAAATACCGCGCCAAATGATCACTTGGGTACTTAAGAACACAACGTAGAATAGTTGTATTAAATAGAAGCGCAACAATATTATAACAATTTTAAAAAAACTATATAAAAACTAATAAAAAAATGGGGGCAATAAAATATGATGAAAATGCAACATACAAAGTAATGGAGCGGTTTGAATTAACCCCAAAACTATGACTATCCGTTTACTAACCATTGCAGCAGAATGTATCAAATGGCTTTGGGTTCCAATCAGACTTGTAAACCCCCAAACTAAAAATATTATAAAATCCGCACCATACAGAAGACAGATTGGCCATCCACATTGGACATACCCACCCTATGGCTTATTTTCCCAGGAAATCAGATAAATTTTATGCTATTACCAGCGCAACTAGCCGGCTGCGGTTTTTTCATAATTGCAAACCAGATAAAACCATCCCAACACTTTTAGTAAGGACAGTATATAACATTCATGTTAAATACCAGTACAGCGAATACTAACTGAACTACACGTGCCCCACCCTAACGACAACGCGTTTTATCCATTTAAACACCCCAATGGACAATAATGCATATGAAGAATTTGCAACGAATTTAACATTGATCCTTTAACCGATTTTAGACAAAAGTTAGACCTCAATCATGGGTTAGGCACATGTATTTGTGGGCGAACGTAGAGAATATAATTTTTGACTACTGGCCTAGCCACACCTTCCAATCAAACGCACAAGTTCGATTGGGAATCCATAGAACAAAAAACCCCTAATGCTTGGACAACATTTATCTTAGATGAAAGTAAAGGCCTAACAATGCCAGGAGTGCAAAGACTTAATGATCCATAAGGACATACGTTTGGTGTGTATTAGGAGCGCAAGCACAGACCAAGTCTAGCATAGTTGATCAGTCTACAGGCTTTGATGCCAGAAAAAATTTCTAGTTAAATTTAGAAGATGCTATAACTCTGCTGTTAATTTGCCTGCAAGCATACAAAGGTATCAAGATGTTCTTGCACATGCTAGGTCAAAGGTGACTTTGTAGGCCATGGATTATACATGCTACCCTCTGACCTTAGACTGCAGAGTGGCATGAACAGAATTATAACAAGAAATCCTCATATGCTGGAGAAACGACCAAGACTTGGGCACAATAAATGGTTAAACACAAGCCCGCCCATCCTTTAAAAAAATTAACCTAGCCCGGAAGATCCAGAAAGCGACCCACCACAGTTATAAGCGTCCCACAGCCTGAAAGCAGCCCAGAAAGCACTCCACCAGTTATCTGCTGCCTCGCACTAACACCACACTAACGAAAGACGGCCCCTTGATTGTGTTTTTATCTTTTACTGGATTAGCCATACTTTATTCACTATAAAATTAATCCACACTAGCACCCTAATGTCCCACAGATGTCAGCCAATAACCCGCAACTTTGCTATAAGTAGACAAACTCCAACTAACAACACTCCTATTATGCCAGGCAGAGCATCAAGCGCTTTTGGCAGCTAACTTCTTTAATAAGTTAGCTAGGTGTGTTAATTGTTTTCTAATCCCACTTTTACCAGCTGAGGCTTGGAAGGTGCACTGACCCTGTTGGCGCACCACCTGTTACAAGCATAAACGAGTGTGGAAATAGCAACCCAACAGCCGTTAATATACTAACTATTGTAATCCTTCTTCTCTGAACAGAAATCCTTATTCTGCTAACGAGGATAAGTGTTTCATGAAGTATTTTTTTTTCTTTTTTTTTTTCTTTATAACTTCTCTGATTCGGTTATTTGTGATTCTAGATTTCCTCTGAAATAGTAATTTCTTTTAACTGCTCTCCCCTTTTCAATCCATTTACTCCTTATTTTCTGCTGTATTCTAAGCCGTTCCTTCTGCTCTAAATTGTATCAACCACTTTATTTTTTTCTTCTTCTATCGTTCTCTCTAAGCCTACTAAGTTTTGCTGTGCTGAGTTCATTAGTTGTTCTCCTTATTAACGTAAAAAGCATCCTTATAACCTGCAAGGTTGCACGATTAAGACCTGCGATTTTGCGCTTAAGATCCTCCATTTTAGACTCAGACAATGGAGGAGACATTAAATGTGTCTAATGTTTTTTCTAACTGTCTCCTCCTTAAACTCGTTCAATTCTGCTATTGCTTCATCTGTATTCTTGGACCTAAATCCCGAAAAGATGACATGTTCTATTTCAGTTCGTGTGGCGAGCTTCCGCTCCATAGATTTGTTAAAAGACTAACAGCCTCAGGCCTTAAATCTCAATAATTTAATTGCTTGAGTCAACAACAGGGAGATCTCTAAGAATTGTGCCCCTGCTTAAATACTACTGTTTGGGTCCGGCTTGGCAGTAAGCCGCACACGATCTTTCCTTAACCGCGGTTCTTTACATACAAGATGATCTATTTTTCATCTGTTGAAAAATCAGAAACCCTAAGCCTTCTGGCTGCTCTCGCCCCATATGGCTATAATAATGAATCAATTCGATATCTAGCAATCGTATTTGGCTTAAACCCTACCCCTGACCTACTTTCTGTCTTCTTCAAGCCTTCTTGCAATTAAGGACCCAGTTCTGCTGTTTCATCTTCTCTTCCCCAGAACAATTGCGTCAAAATCTTCATCCATATTTTTTATTTATATTCTTTTTTGTTTTATCAAAAATGAACCTCATACGTTTGCGACCTCGATCAATACAGAAAAGAGAAGGAACCCCACGGCGTAAAAGGTATAAGCAGACTATAATTAGTGTAAATACTAAATCCCATCAACATTCAGCCTTGACAACTTTAATAGTAAAGTTCCCTGATCTGGCGCGACGATGATATGATGCCAGGTACTGCTAAAAATCAGTCAAAATAGATATTACATCAGCTGATCCTAATGCTAACTGTTGCTAATTTAGGCAGGCTATCGTTAATCACATATTAATAAAACTGGAGGGTAAGAAGTCGTTTGTACTAAGAAGGCATATATTTTTACCCCTAATCTGATCTATGCTGCCAAAAAAGAAAAGAAAAGAGAAAGTTTATTCAGGAATACAAAGCCCAAACGGCCTCAAGAACAGCTAAAGCGGAGGAAGCAAAGGATGATGTTAAAAAGAGGCAGTTAGCAAGAAGCATTTGGCAACAGATTCTGCATCCCTCTAGATTTTGAACGTTAAAGACCATGCCATTTTCCCAAAGGTGCACTAAAGAAAAACTACTTATGCCTGACATTTAATCCAGCGTTCTTTTGTTCTGTCTGAGCCCCCTTAGCTAAATACACTTAAGGACATTTCTTTTTATTTGACTTTGTTACAACCCTAACGGGCCAGAACAATTTAACCCAGTATAAAAAAAAAAGTTATTTATTATAAAAATTTAAAACAAGCCATTACAAAAAATAAAAACAAGCGAAACCCTGGAACTACATCAAATCAGGCTCTAAGTCTTTAAAAAAATTTTTTTTCTTGTTTCAAAAACAACTCCTTTTCAGAGAGAATCAAAAGGGTTTTTTATAACCCCAAAAAAGAAAAGTTGACTGGGAAATAAAGGGTAAGTCTGATCAGTTGTTTCAGGGCGGGGGCTTTTCCCTCACCAACCTTGAGAATAAGAAAGTTTTCGCTGGGGGTAGAAAAGGGGATCCTGGTTATCGGCATGTAAAAAACTTCGCCTTATGAGAAGATCGAAGATTTTTTAAATAAACAAATATGGGCTGGGGGTGGTTTTTAGTCAACATTGAAAACAACGTTTGGAAGTGGAGAAAGGATGGGGCAAAGGGTATAAAAAAAAAATTCACAAAAGCAGAGGGAAACGGCCCAAAAAAAATGCACATTTTTAGGGTTTGTGACGCCAGTTAAACTTTAAAGAAAACACTAAAAGATAAGGGCCCTTTTTAAAATGCAGAAGAAATATTTAAAAAAAACAGTGGATATTTAAAAGTTCGCCTAAAGATCCGCACTGTTTCTTATCGGGGGTTTTATGGGTGTGGGAAAACTTTTTTCGTACTTGTTTTTTTACAAACAATATCGGGTTTCATTACGAGCACATTGTTTTTTTCTGCCAATATTAACACAACAAGTTTACAAAAAAAGGGAAATTTTTTTGGAAACGAAATATATTTTAGTTACCTACGACAAATGAGCGACTTTTTAAACTTACTATAGATTTTTGGGGGACGAAACCTGTTTATTTTTGTGACTTTCAGCTAAAACGAGACATTTTTAAAAAAAAGAAAAGCTGTCAAAGCTACCCTTTAGCCTGACCCCACCCTTAGTTTCTTGTGGCTCAAAACTCAAAAATAAATCCCTCTTAAAAGACTTTCGATCGCAGTTAAAATCTTGTATTATTTTACACTAAGGAAAAAGTTAGTTTTGAAGAATTTTTAAGGGGAAAATTTATATAATAAGGGACAAAATGGCTAAAAAAAAAAGGAACATTTAGAAAGTTTAAAGCACGCAAACATACGGACTGACCCCCGTTCAATACTTTTGTTTATTTAGATTTTTTATTTTTAATTCTTATAACAATTTGTTTTATTAAAAATTTTTTTAATTTTAAAAAAAAATTTCTCGAGGCCAAAACCCAAAAGCGGGCTAGCCCCTAAATCCTGCATAAGTAAAAAAAAGCAACCAAAACCAGTTTGATCAAAGGAGGGGCCAGAAGTTTATTTTTTGATCACGAGACGGGGTTTTAAAACGAACGAATTGAAGAAAAAAAACGGCCCACAACATCCTGCCCTAGAAAGATAAGAAATTTAAGAGCAAACGTTTTTTTGGCAAACGCGAAACAAACTTCAAAAAAGAGAAATACTTGGGCTTTGTTCCTGAAATTGACTGAATTTAAGTTTGAACACGAACCCCAAAGGATACTACGATAAAAAAAAAAATTTTTAAAAGTTTTGAATGCGGGGCCCGTTCTTGTTAGCGGGTTCCAGGAACACAACAGAAAAAAAGGTTGAAATAACTGGGCGGGGTTCTGAATATATGCTACGAAAAGAAGTCCTTAGCGAAGGGGGGGGTGACACCGTAGCCTAAAATTTCCCCCAACGCTAGAATCACTCTAGGCAAATGACGATGATTTTTCCTTTTTTATTACTCCGAGGGAGGGTAACTTTTGCCAGAACAACGTTTTTAGAGGCATAAAAAAAACTGAAAACTTGGATGCCCCCTTTTAAGCTCGTTTTTGTTATTACTAAAAACGGAGATAAATAAACGCTTTTGCATCACGAAAAGGGTTACTGGGGTTACAAAGACAAACAACAGTACTCGACTTTTTTTCCCTTTAAGTTGTTGATTTTATTGCGTTTTACTCTGTTTATGAAGGGGCCCCAAAGGTTCTAAGAAGTATTTAAAGATTTTAAAAAAAAAATTTGAAAAAAAAATGGAGTTCAACAGTTTGTTAGAGAAAAAAACTGAAACTTCAAAAGGAAAATAAAAGCGACTTGGATAAGTATAAGTTTAAAAAAAAAATACAAAGGTTTTAATACTTTTTCTTATGAATTCGGCCATCGCGAGCAGGAAAGTGCGGGGTCAGTGTTACCTTTTAGCCACCGGGGGCCCGGGGGCGCCGCCTCTTTAGCATTAGGGGGCCGTTTAGTTTTGGGCACCGGTCGGGTTGTAATGCCCTTTTAAAAAATAAAATTCTAAATTAAAAGCACACTGCCTTGTAGCTCAGCATCCGCAAAATTTGCTCATTGAGATTTTAAGAAAAGCAAATCATTTCGGGTGAAAAATTTTCAGACGAAGAATTTTGAAACTTAGGGGACGGTGATGATTATAGACCAGAAAATTGAACTTCAAAAAGAGTGGGGAAAGACTTTTTTCTTTAGACGGTGACCTGAGCATTTAAACGAACATTTAAAAATAAAAAACACGATCAAATTTAAACCCCCAAAATAGGCCCCAAAATGGGTTTTCTGCTTAACCCCCCAACTAATGGCTGACTACGGGAAACAGCGCCGGCTAAATTTTTCACCCCCCACCCCACCACTGATCACTTGTCGCCGGCCTACCAGGGGCTGAGCCACTGATATTTACGCAAACCAGAAGCATCGTCTGCTTTGGGTGGTCTAAGTTGTGCCCCCAAGGTTTTGCGCATGTCAGGGGTTTTTTGTCACGTTTCCTGTGAAAAAAATTTTTTCCCCAGTAAGTTGACCTAATTTGCTTCTGAAAATTTTTTTTACCCCGGAAAAAACGTGACGGGAAAATTTTCACGCACTGCGCAACCCCTTAACTGATGAAATCAAACAACATTGTAAATGCCATGTCTGGGCCTTTGTGGATGCATTAACTTTGAAAACCCAAACAAAATTTTTGAGCGCGCATGGCAAATAAAATTAGGATATGAAATCCCGGCTGGACGAAAATCCCCAAAACCAACCCCCAACTAGCCATCCATCAACAAGCCACCCCCAAAAGCCAGCCTTCAACAACCACCGTCAATGGAACTCGGTATTTCGTTTCTTGAAACTTTCACAGATTCATATTCAACCGCGCGTTAAAAGTCCCCTTTCCCCAAAAAAAAAACAACTCGAATTAAAAGAAAAAATAAAAGCAAAAACAAAGAAAACGGGGTTTACAAAGAAGTAGGGCAATAGAACACAGATAGACCCGTTAAACAAAAAAATATCTTCATTAAAAATTTAGCAATGGGTTTTTGTTCTCAATCACAGTCTGAGTGAAGATACGCCCCGTTCAGCGTCAAATTTTTCGTGAACCCTCAGGTAATTAGATTTTTTCCATTCGCCCCTAAACATGCGTTGAGTGCGCGCGTGTGAGGGAGGAGAGGGGGGAGGGGTGGGGTGGGACGGGGAAGGGGGGGCGGGTTGCGATTTTTTTTTTTTTAATTTTTTTATTCTGTTTTAAAAAAAACCGGAATTGGCTTTTAATCTTGTGAGGGAAGGCTATAAGGGAAAAGGGTTAAAGGGGCAGGGTTTGAAAATCAATTATGATCTTTTTAATAAATAAATATACAAAAAAAGAGTAAGAAGTCCCCCATGAAATACAAGTTTTTGGCCCCCACAGGCCATAAAAATGTTTTTCCATTTTAATTGTTATATGGATTCTAAATTTTTTGGATGTTGTGGTGTTTCTACCAGCCCGAAGGATATGCATTGCTTAAAAGAAAATCAATTAGAAAAGACTATAAATAACAGTTAATTTTACAATTATTTTTTTTATTTATTTTTGATTTAAAAAGGCGCCCAACCCTGTATCTGATTTTAAAAAAGTGTAATGAACTATTTTTCGAGACAATGAAAGCGTTAAAAAATTTATTTTAGTGAATTTTTTTTGAGAAAGATGTAAACAATATAATAAAAAATCAAGTGAATTTTAACGAAGCAACCCCAAATGATAAAATTGACTGTAGTGTTTAGAAAAAGCTAAAATGCGGGGGACGTTATTTTAAAAAGGTTTTCGTTCTTGACGTGTTGCAACGTTTGGGTGAATAAAAAAAAAGCGCGTTTTTACTTATTTTTTATAATTTATTTTTTTAAATTTTCTAAAAATTTGATTAAAAAAAGAGCCTCACAAAAAACTTCTGAGTTTTTAAAAAAATGCCACCAGGGATGGTGAAAGGTAGTGACAAACAATTAATCAAAAATGTTTAGCGAAGTAGACATGGCAAATTAACCCCCCCAAACCCTTCATAAAGCGTGACATGCTATCTCTAAAATCCCGAGTCTAATCGATGGAACCGCCAGTAAAAGTGTTTTGGGCCCTTCTGATTTATTTTAAAAAGCCCCGATGATAGTAAATGGAGTCTGGGTTTCAACTAAACAGAAAGAAGTAATCGTATCACGACTTTAATTCTAACGGGGTGACTACATGCTTACACTTTTAACCCTGCAAATGAAGAAGCAAAGTTTAAAGGGGGTTTTGGTGGTCGAAGGACAGTCCTTAAACAAATTGAGACAAAGTCCTATCCTTAGTGCAATTCTTACCTTCCTCTCCAAAAAAGTTTTAAAACGACATCTTTAAAAAAAAAAAAATTTTGACAAAAGTGTTTTTTGGGTGTGTTTTAGCACATTTACACCTTTAAAAAGAACGCAGAAAGAGTACTAATTATGAACAAAACAAAGTAGCCTAATTTTGATAACATAACCTTTCCCCGTAAGTATAAAGTATATTTCAGTTTAAGAGCAAAACAAACCGATCCTGTAAACGTATACACATGGTCTGTAGAAGCTGATCTAGTGCCTCTAAGGGTTTCTCCCAACGCCCCCACTTTAGGCGAACCACTTGGCAAACATGTAGACTTGATCCTGTTTACAGACGGCCCTAAGAGCCATTATGTATTAATTAGAACAATAAGCAGACTATTAGACTATACTACAAAGCACCCAGCTAAACAAGAGCTTTGTAGAAGATGTTTGGTTAGAATACCAACTATAGAAGCAGCTGCCAGCCATAAACTCATTGTAAAAGTTTTGTAGACTGTGAAACAAACTCCTCACACTAAACCGGGCTCTAAAGTTAGTTTTAAGAATTTACACAAAATGCAGATGAGCCCATACGTAGTTTATGCTGACTTTGAATCAATATTGCCGCAGTACTATGCCCCACAACAACAAGAACAAAAAACAACCTTATTAACCCACCATCAGATCTGTTCTTATGCGTTTATTGTTGTTAGGTCAGATGGAGTACACACACGTCCAGAGATTTATAGAAGCCCCAACGCAGCTAGTAATTTCTAGAGCAGATGAAACAACTTCGCAATCAATTACCCAACCAACTAAATCTTTCAGGTATTGTTATGACTCCTGAAGACCAAGAGCGCTATGACTCATCTACACACTGCTGGATATGTAACAGAGAATTATTAGGCAGCACAGTAAGAGACCACGATCACATTACTGGCAAATTTAGAGGAGCCGCACACAACAATTGTAATCTCAACTTAAGGTTGACCCTAAGACATGGAAACTGCCTATCTTCTTTCATAACTTACGAGGCTACGATTCTCATTTTATCATGCAAGCAGTGACTTCTGAATATAGAGGGTTACCTGCATTGCACAGTCTTCAGAAAAGTACATGACTTTTACTCTTGACATGTTTATCCTTTTATGACTCAGCCCAACATCTGATGGCAAGTTTGATAAACTAGGCAGGATCTCGACAAGACTTTCCAATCACTAAGCAATACTTTGAACCCTCTTAGTGCGTAAAGGATTTCCCCCTATGAATACATGAACCTCCGTGGGACAGGTTTTTGATGAAGACTCGCTTCCTCCCTCCTAAAGGCGCTTCTTTTCTAGTCTAGAGGCAAAGACATAACTGACACTGAATATAATATGCAACAGAAAGCCTGGAACAGAATTTACACTGTCAAACATGGGCGATTATCACGATCAATTTTATTAGCTGACGGGGTTTTATTGGCGGACGTCTTTCAGATTAACAGAACTACATGCATGAAACACTGTCTAAACTCATCACATTACATCTCTGCCCCGTCTTTCTTGGGACGCCTTCTTAAATTCATACAAACATCAATATTGACTTAATTCTGAAACTACTACACTTCAGAGGATTGAAGACGGCTGAGGGGAGTATTAGCATGGCCTACACATGCTTACTGCAAAGCTAACAACAAATCTCTTTTAGATTATGATCCAAGCTAAACCGTCCAACTATCTATGTACTTAGACGGCAACAATCTGTATGGATTGGGCCAAAGAGTCAGCCGCTTCCACTGAGAAAACTTTAACAATGATAAAAGGGCCTCATAATGTTAATACTGTGTTTAAGTTGGGTCACAGCTCCACCTGATAATCCAATAGGTAATCTTAGAAGTAGACTTAGAATATCCTAATGAACTACACGATCTTCACAACGATACCCCAGCCACAAGAAAGATTAAAGATGAGCCCCATCGAACGGGCCTAAACTTTTACCCAATCTATCTTCGCCACACAACTAAGTATGTTTTGTCCATTACAGACTCCTACAGTTTTACCTAAGGCACGGACGAAACTGACTGCGTTTCACAGAATAATTACCTGCATCAAGAGCCCTTTATGAGGCCATACATCAAAGAAAATACTGGATCTTAGAACTGAAGCCACCGATGCCTTCAGAAAAAGACTTCGTAAACTAATGAACAACATTGTTTTGGGGCAAAACTCGAAAATCCAAACAAACGAAAAGATGTAAAATTAGTTACAAAAGAAAACCAAGCAATTAAGTCTTGCCTCTAAGATCCCAACTATCAAGACTTTTAGATTTAACGAAGCCTGGTGGCATTATGATGAAGAAAAAGGATGTTAATGGATAAGCCGGTGTTGATTGGCTTTACCGTATAGAGTTGTCAAAGTTATTGATGTTAGAATATTCTGACGACTACTTTAAACCGCATACCCAGAAGCGAGATCCCTTTACACAGACACTGACTCTATTATCTAGACGTCCCAACTGAAGACTTCTAAAGGATTTAGAAACAGAAGTAGCTAAATGAGTTGATGGGTGGTACGACAACATCGACTATCCAAAAGACAGTCCTTTACATTCAACTGTTAACAAGAAAGTGATTGGAAAGATGAAGGATTAACTTAATGTACAGTTATCAAAGAATATGTTGCCTACGGTCGCAGATTGTATAGCGTTGCTAGCCCAGACTTCTGTAATGAAGAAGGCTAAAGGCTTAAGTAAAGAAGTTGTCAAAAAAATATAACTCACGATAACTACATCAAGCTCTCTTTGAAAACAAAGTATTTTTATCACAAATGTTAATCCTGCGCTCACTCGTCACAAGTAAACAAAACTGCTGTTAACAAGAAATCACGATCTCTAACAATAACAAGAGAATCTTACGTCAAATCCTGAGTTTTCATATGCTGTAGGCAATTGGAGAACTTAAAAATTAACTTGGCTTGTACTCAACTTAATAACTAAACAAGAACCTAACTTGTACTTAACTTAAGAACCTAACTAGTACTTATTTAAGAACCAACTAGTACTTATTTAAGACCTAACTACTTAAAAAAGAACTCTTTTTTTTTGCACTTAACTTGAAATTTACTGCACTTAACTTAAAAAGACTTTCTATAACTAACTACTTGTTACTTATTTAGGTCTTAACTTGTACTTTATCTAGTTCTTAAAAACTATCCATAGAAAATGGTTCTACTGGCAGGAGGTTGTACTGTTTTTTTGCAGAAGCAGGTTCTTCTTCTTTACTGGGGTTTTGGGGGTTTTAACTTTGCTGCTAAGTATGGTGTTAGACATTTGAATGCTAAAACTCCCCCACCAACAACAACAACAGCAGGCCAATAACATAATACATCTTATTTGTTTGTTTGTGAGTGTGTTGTTAATTGAGCTGTTGGTGCTGCGGTGATGTTTAAACTATCTAACTATTTTTTGTTTTGCCCGATTGGTTTGCTTGTGGCAGTCGTGTTCCATTCGCTAGTTTACGCCCAGCCTCAACACGTCCGGGCTTTTTAGACTAGTAACATTAACCACTTGCACATTCGTTGTATACATTCTGCTCCTTCGGACTGTCCTGCGACTGTCCTGCGTGTCTTCTGATCGCTCATTTTTTTTATTGCGATTAATTTAATATGATCAAAATTAATGATAAAAGAAAATTAATCCCATGAGAATGGACATACATAGTTCCAAAGCTGTAAATCCATGTCCACATGCGAGAGTTTCTAGGACTTGTTTAAAACCGATCTTGTGGATAAGTCATCATATTAAAATCTTCTTCTGAATCAACTGGCGCCATCTTACATACTAACATTAGCATATAAACTAATCATTGTCTGACCCACGCAGCTAACCATTTTTGACCCTAGTTGTGCTTCGTACCTAGCGTAGTACTTCTCAATGTCTGATGTAGAGACAGTTGTTGAATCAGTTTCAATACTATTCACCGCCTAAATACTGTTTAGTTTTCCACACGCGGCCAGACAGAGTATAATCTTCTTAATGGCAGTTTGTCTGCCGAGTAGTCAGCCTGCTCCTCACAACTTAATAGTTCGTCACAATCCATTTTTAAAAAGCAATGAAAAATAAATATAAACTTTTAAAACCATGATTAACGTTTGGTCAATTATCAGCGCCTGTTGTATGGTGTTTTAGTCTAATCTACACTTGCAAAAAGTGTTTAGGAATAAAACCACCCAACATGGAAAGATAGAAGATTCGCCAAAACTAGTTGCAACCTTATTTTTAGCTTTAAACACCAAAAGATTATCTGATAAAAAACCATACAAGTCTTTCGTATTATGATTATTTTAATTATTTTTTAGTAATAAAATATGATGAAAAAATAGATTATCAATACATTTACCACTCTGCTGTGATTATCGTCTTAGTATAGGCTATAGTGTGTTAAGCAAAAACATGTTTAAAATGAAGCCAGCGGATCTGGAAGGTTAGACATTGAGACGTTGTTAAGGATATAAGTTGTAATCAACTGCAGGGATTGCCTCAAAAGACTTTCTTTGTTGCACGAGAAATATTATCCAAAAAGTATATTAGTTTCATAGAAAGATTAATACATAAAATATTAATTTATAAAAGATGGCAGAGTAGTTAAGATGGAAGGAGGAGCTATTGTAATGCCTTGCCTATTTTCCCCCCCCCCCCCCCCCCCCCCTTTCTGTAAGCAATTATAGTTAGTAAATTGCGGTCTGAATGAAGAAAGAGAACGCCATAAACAAGGCTATAAAGATTTAGCTAAAGCAAAGACGCTTATGAGAAAAGACGTAATTGCTCCACTTAGACTTAATAATAAAAAGTTAAGGAACAAGGGACAAGCAGAACACACATTACAGACGTTGAAGACGCAATGAATGGTATACTTGTGAAGGAAAGAAGTTTCTAACATCGCCGCCGCCAGAACTGTCTGAACTTTTATGAACCATCTGAGGAACAGAAAATAGGCAGAGATAGGTCTTTAATTATAGGTGCTATGGGAGCAATCTCCTCTTCTCGCATATTTCATTCAAAAAAAACAATTAAAATACAATAAAAAATATGGAACAATACTAAAGTACAAAATATATTATTCAACTAAAAGGTTTATTGATAAGGAGAGACCGCTATTGAAAAACTGAGTAAAGCTGCTAAGTGTCTGAATCAGATGCGAAAGACTGGCTTTCAAAACAGGACAATTTGGCAAAATATCTGCTGCCCCAAAAGAATAATAAGAACCTAGTACATTGTTAACTCAGTTCCTAATGACCAACCCACCAGATGGACTTCTGTATCTTCCACATGATAAAGTTAAAGAAAAAAGTTTAAGTATGCTCTACAGTTGTTGACAGGCTTCAAGAGACAAAGACGCTGAACCTTTAAACGGATATAAGCTCAACTGCTGTGGCTGTGGCTTTTACAACAAATACATGCGAGGCCCATTACAGTATCCTAGGATGGTTCAAGTTGATGATGGAAAAAGTTTAAAGGTTCTGTACACCAACTGTTTTAAAACATCATGTTACAGTCAGGAGAGGGATCCCAGGTAACCATCGATCACAAACTCTAGTAGAAAAACTTTAATAAGAATCTAGCTGAACGCCTGTTTCCCTATCAATATCACAGAGAAATTTGGAACACTACGAAGTACACTACGAAGTAAGAACGCGCAATCACAAATGGGTTAGGCGATTGCATCATCTTTACGCGCCATGAACAATGAAGAATTTAAAGGCAACAGGTCCCTAAACCATGAACGCAATCAAATTAAAAAAAATTAGCTACTGAAGATACGCAAGGGGACTCAAAAACTCTTGCCGTTTGGACTAAAAGTAAGATACTTTGTATCTCCTGAGAGGCAGAAGGTGATGTAGAATAGAGCCACAGATGCTATATGGAGCATAGATGTATATGAATTGAAAGAGTTATGAAAACCCCTCCTGTAGATTATTTAAGAGAAACTATCTCGTCTAAAAAGCCTGCTCCTAAAAGATCGTTTGTTCGTGGAAGAAGCTGCAATTTGTCCCACCAAACAGTGAGATATACTTAATTTTTATATTCCTCCCTGGAGAGAATGTAAATATGTTTGTTCAACGATCACCAACTCTTATCTGAGCACCGTATGCCCCCCTTTAAAACAACGATTGCGTCGATTTTTTAAGGGTTTGGTTTTTAAATTTTTTGTGAAACGGTGTTAATTTTGGCCAAAACTGACATGAATGGACGTGATTTGATGTAAAAAGGGGGGGTGTCGCTTAAGTTGAATGGGTGAGCTTAACAAACATAAGTTACATTCCTGGTCCTGGAGAATCAAGCTAAACAGGGAGGCTGGTTACCTAGTCCCCTGATATTCTGAGGAAAGAGTGGGGCTGAGAGGCCCAGTCCGCTCAGCTCACACACAGGCGCTCACAGAACCACACAAGGAGATAACATAGTCAGAGAGCCCCCTCTCCACCGCACTCTTAAGGATCGGAATTTTTCAATGCCGGAGGAGAGTCAGAAGAGTGAAGGAAAGCAAAGAACAAGCATCGATAGAATCGCATACACACAAAGGCTCACATACACACTACCTCCCCCCCCCCCCCCCCGCCCCCGTGATAAAGGCAAGAGAGGTAAGGGCCGCATCCCATGCTAAAGGTGCCGCACACACTAAGGTCTGTGACTCTCTCCCTCTCCTCTTTAAAGAATTTCCTTTTCTTTCCTTCTCTTGTGCACTCTCTTACAGAGGGTAATCCCACATTACATAATTTTCATGGTCATATTCTCCGACTGATTCAACATTATAAATAATTGACCAAATTGAAAATCCATACGCCCAAAAAGTGAGGCTTGAACAAATGTATCATAACTTAACCTAACCTAACCTAACATAAAAAACAGCTGTTTGCAGGCTGCTCACTACGCATTGACTACTGGTTCCTACCTCATCATGCTCGTGTGGTCAGGACGACCGGCAGGAATCAGCAGCGCTCCCACCTGAAGGGAACTGTCCAGAAACGGTATGGCCTACCCGTCACAGCGAAAGTGTGCTGTGGCCCGGCAACGAAGCTATCTCCACGTCCAACGAGGTGAGTGGAGTCGGGTCACGGGAGCGGCGAACCCCCGGAAGCTGCTCTGGTTCTGCGTCTCAGCCCCTTGGTGCTCCCAGATCGATTCCTCATTTTGCCCCCTCTTTGCCTTCCACCCCTCAAAATTCGTACGTGCCCAACCGATGGACGAGTCAATGTCGCTAGACGAAGGTCCCAATGGCCGACCGCGAGAGCTCCGCGGCTGGGTCCAGACCCACGTGTAGCGAGAACCGAATGGCAGGAAAACACGTGCTTACCGTGAGACGTAAAATGTACTCACCCAAACGAGTCGTAACTCACATAAGCTAGGGAGGGGAGAGAAGAAAAAAAGTAGTCTGCCATACAAGTGCCGCTCCTAATCAACTGGGAAAGGAAGAGGACAAAAAAAAAAAAAAAGTCAACGGTCGAATCCTTGACACGTGACAGACACAATCACATATACTCCGGGGACACGCGTGCACAACAACTACTGACATGCATAAACGTGCACGCCCCACTCATTCTTCCCCATTTTATGTGTGAGTGTGAGTGTTGTGTGTGTGTGTGGCGTGTGTGTGTGTGTGTGGGTTGTGGTGTGTGTGTGTGTTGTTGATTGTGTGTGTGTGTGTGAGCATCCTACTCAAAAGAGCAAGATAGAAGAGCTATTGAAAACGAAGGATAAAACATGACAAATCCACACGCTAGATGTTTAATAAAATCTAAAATGAGGAGCTCTGTATTCACTTCGTCGCTTAAATATTTCGGTAAAATTGCAACAGGATTGATCCCATTTCATTTACAACATGATAAAGAATTTTCCACAATCTTTGGAAGAAAAAAAATTAAAGTTCTTCCAATTATGCTGGTTTCTGGAAAGCTGCCAAGGCTTGGAAGAAAGCAACATTTAAACAACCTATCCATAAACAAGGAAAATCAAAAAGGAAAATCTTTATTTTCGCCCATTTCTTTGAACCCCACTTGAAAAACCATTGAGGGGAACAATAAAATTTAAATTAGAACATTTCCTTGAAAGAATGGGATTGCAATATTTCAAGCGTTTTAAAAAGAGGTGCACTGACATGAGTCTTTAGCTTCCACGTCAAAAACCTTGGCTAAGCAACACTCCACTTTACCACGCCCTTTTTATAATTCATAAGAGCGGACAATTTCCTTTTGGCATTTCAAATTATTGTCCAAGCTCATGGAAAGGAGAAAAAAAGTCGTTTCCACATGTTTTAACAATCATTTAATCTGGGAGAAGCTTCAAGTTAAGCTACATTGGTGTGCTGTCAAGTACAAGAATGTTAACATTGGTGTCCTTCCAAAAGTGAAATTTTCTCCAATCCTCTTCTTCAATGAGCTTAATGATTTTGGAACATTGACACGAAAGGGGCAACTTTAGCTGCTTATGCAGTTGAATATTGCAATGTGGAAAAATGCAATTGTAAAACAAATCAACGTAATAAAATTGTTGGACACTTTCAATTGCAGCAATAAATTGTTATTATTTGAATTCAACGTTTTAAACTATCACTGACAATCGTTTGTATACATTACAAAGAAAAATACGTTTTGAAGTTGTTGCTGAAAATAGAACAGTGATTTTTTCATTTCCCAAGGAAGCAAGTGAAATTTCTAGGCTTTTTATTTCACTATGAAAAATTTTGTGTAAACCATAAAATTATCTCGTGGAAAAGGCAGAAAAAATCGCGTTCCTGCGAGTCTTAACTGAATCCCTCTAATGAATTATGATAAATCTTTCCTCCATGTTGCCTTAGGGACATTCGTTCGATTGTAAGTTAGTTTAAGAAGTGTTATTTTTTTCCTGCAGCAAGACAGATTTACAAAACTTAAATTAGTATGATTCCTTAGCACTACAATTGCTTTGGGCTTCCAAGATGGCGTCATTGATATTACTTACAGAGATGCGGAGTTTGGGGGTTAATGAACATAGGATGCTCGTGCTTGGGGGGGGTTTTACTCAACACGAGCAAGAAATTCCCTAACTAGTTACTTCGAAACTTGATCGAAGCCCCTACTTCTGGAGAGATAGGGAATAAAGAAGCATATACTTCATTTTCTGATCATATTCTCCCTTTTACATACATCCGATTTTTCTTCTTGACAACATTGTTAAAAACGATCAATACCCTTTCCCCTTTGTTGATAAAGCAATCAAATTTTTCCCATTCCTATGGTAATGATGGAATCCACTTTGCTTGCTTCTTTTGTTAAAGATTTGTTTTTTTTTACACTGAATATAATCTTATCTGCAAAATTTTCACGATGGTTCAGTTTCGGTACTTCTCTCTCTCTCTCTCTCTCTCTCTCTTTTCTCTCCCTCTCTGCTCTCTTCTCTCTCTCTCCTCTCTCTCCCGCTTCTCTCTCGCTCTCTCTCTCTCCTTCTCTCTCTCTCTCTCACCCTCTCCTCTCTCTCTCTCTCTCTCACCTCTTCTCTCTCTCCCCTCTCTTGGGTTGTGGTGAGAAAAGAGAGCGAGTGTTGTGCCGCGTGGTGTGTGCGTGGTGTGTGTGTGCGTGTGTGTGCATGTGTGGTATGTTTTTGTGTGTTGTGTGTGCTGCGTGCGTGCGTGCGCGTGCGTGCGTGCGTGCGTGCGTGTGTGTGTGTGGCGAGTGAGGTGTGAGTTTTAGTGAGGAGGAGTGAGTGAGTGAGTGAATAGATCAAAAAGGAACACAGACAGAGAACAAATGAAGGAACAATAGCTATAACTGTGATTCTCTACGAGTGTAAAATAAAGAAGGAAGGGAAAGGGGGGAGATTAAGCCATAGACTGTGCATTCTCTACAGTGTAAGTAAAGATATGAAAAGGAAAGGAGGGGCGGGGCATTACAGCTCATAGACTGTGCAATCCTCTACAAGTAAGTAAAGATATGGAAAGAAAGGGAAGGGGAGGGGCATTACAGCTCATAGACTGTCATCCTCAAACGAATGTTAAGTTAAATGGGGAACAGTTAGAGAGAACTATCCAAAACGAGTAAAGGGATCGGGGCCGGATAAGAAGGAAAAAGGGGGTTGAGTAAAGACAAGGGGAAAATGGAGGCGTGTAGTCCCATGTGGGAAAAAAACTGGAAAGATGTTCACAAGAAAGTGGAAGGGCTCCAGTGAGTCAGAACACTGTCAGAGATTCATCGGTCTAGAGCATGGCATGATGAAGGCGGAGCCCATCCATTCCTTCCGCTCCCTTTTAAACCTTCTCTGTACGGAATCAGGAATCCTATTGGTGCTGGGTGAACAGAGAGGGTTTTCTTTTGGGTGCTGGGTGGACAGAGAGGGTTTTCTATTGGGTTTCTGGGTGACAGAGAGGGTTTTTCTATTGTGCTGGGTAGACAGAGAGGGTTTTGAAGCGAAAAAATCCGACCCCAAAAGGGTGAAACAACTGAAATCTCTCCTTTTTTATCAAAAAGCGTGACCAAAAAACAAACAAACAAACACTACCACTGAAAACACACAAGGAAACAACAATAGTGGGACAGCGTGAAAACATTATATTTTGTTATTACAAATGGCTGCCATGAATTCTCGTGTATTGCAATAAATGATAATATTTTATATGGACATACCTGACTCCAGTTAAATGGGAAATAATCTGGATATCAAAAGAACAATCCATCTCCCCCAAAACAATTTTTCTACATTCATGACAACACATGTCCCACTGCATGATTGGGAGCAGAGCAAGAAATGGCATCTCTCTTTATATCATACAGACAACATACGTCTTACATGTCTAATCAGCCGTGCCTCCCCGATGAGTCCGATCCAGCGGACGAAAGGGCCCCGGGGGGAGCAGGCAATATGAATGATTTGTGTTCATGATGGGTTACAATGGTCTCCATAGGCCAGTGAAGGATTTTATATTTATGATACACTTCCCTACTATTCATTTTCATTTCTTTATCCCTCTCCATCCCCGGTCCTCCCTCCCCCTCGCCCCCCCCCCCCCCCCCCACCACACACACACCTACCTTTTTCCCCTTCAAATCTTTGTCGAGTCATTAATATGGAGGAATACTCTGACACTGACATTGCCCAATTTGCCCAGGTGGGCAAAGAACACAGAAGCAGCCTTCAGTTCTATCGCATCTCTCTGACATTGATCTAGCATCTTGGAAATCCGGGAAGACTACAGAGAATGGGATGAAATTTGTCCCATAGATGTCTCATCTTTGCCACTTCCGTGACACGCAGCCATGGGTAGGGGCCGGTCGGCCGGGAAAATGCCACAAATGAATGGTTTTGATGGGAATCGAACGCACGGCTTTCCTTGACGCGAGTCCGCGACGTTAACAACTTCACCACGGAAACTGGTTGAGACCCGACTTTCGGTCAAACATACATTTGTGCTTTTTTTTTCTCGTTTTTTTTTCCTGCCATATTACGATTAATTTTTTTTCTCGGTTTTGGTTATCTGCAGATATACTTTATTTATTCATAGCTTTTGTTTTAAGCTATATACAAATTTGAAACACCGGGGCAAATTGGGCAATGTCAGGTCAAGTATGCACCACAAGAGACTTCGAACTAAAGGTGCTTTTGTGTTCTTTGCACACCTGGTAAAACTGGGCACTGTCAAAGTGAGAGAACACTTCACAAGAGATTTTCCCAGTTAAACCAAACGGCGTTTCGGGTTTAATCATTTGACTTAGGGGGGGCATGTAAGGCAAGCAAAATAACATTCAACAGTCAGAGAAGACACGCTGATCTCAGATTGCTCCAAGCAGCTGATAAACAACTGCGGAAAGCCTCCGTCTGACTTTTTCCTCCTGTCCACATGTTGGAGGACAAGACTGTGCAATGGCTCCGCCTGCCCGAGGAATCAGACAGTTCAAGCAGCAGTTCTTCACTGGCGTTATGGGGGCTTAATGTAAGCCTCCTAAGAGCAGGAAATTTGACATTAGAGATCTGTGGGCGTAGGGGACAGATCTATAGTCGTTCCATCTTTTGTTCTGGCCATTGTTCTGGCAATACCAGCTCTGTAAGTATTGAACAAAACCTGGTCGGTTGGGATTGCAGTAGAATTTCTCTGTAAATCCATACAAATCAAAATGAAAAATGAAAAATTTAAAACTAATGCTTGTGGATGAACTGAATTGTCCATCATATCTACCACATCGTAAACAGGCTCAAGGGAGTGACGGGGAGTATGGAGAGGTCCCTTGGGTCGAAAATGTAAAAACCTTGTTCTATCAACATTTTTTCATTTTGATTTTTCTCTGCGTAAACTTTGAAAACATGTCACAAACTTCCTGTGACATTGTCGTAAATGGAAAAACGATGGTGGTGCGCTGGAAATACGCTCCATGTTTTTCAACCATACTGCTATGCTTTGGACCCAGAATGCTGACGCCCATCCATTCGTCAGTAGGGGTCGCCTGCACTGAACGCAGAAAGTCATCCACACAAGAGGGGCACTGCATGACGGAGGACAACCTTAAAAAAGGGGCGCGCCAGGCGACCTCGGCCCGGGACTGGGAGCATCTTGTACAGGGTTTACCAACACCACGTCTGGTAAGCCGAATGGGGTGGCTGCCCATGTGGTCATCTCGTTGGCAGCAGCAGCTGGGGTTCTTGCTGGGGGGGTGGATCCGCGGGAGAGTGGAGCCGGTCCCCCGTTTGATCCATTTGCTCTGTGGACCTGAAAACAGACAGCCCGATGTTCAATGCATACCATGTGATGCTCATAGAGAAATACACGACTAGGAAAATGAGGCTGCAGAAGACCAATATACACAGGTCCCGCCATGACCTTAAAGTAGATACCATGTCTTCAGGTCCTTTGGCCAAAAAGACGTTACACTCACCTCTACACTACCTTGGTGAATGGAAGAAATGGAATAAGGAAGCTAGAGCTTCTCGTCTCGTTGGCCAAATAAGGGATGAAGAAATATATAATTTTTATGACACTACGGAAACATCATTCAGTTTATCAAAATAATTGAAATAAACCAACAGGGGCAGGAATATCCAACAGCATTTTTTTTCACAATCCTCTCTAGTTCTTTATCTATGCCAGATGAACCCAAGGACCTGAGGGCGTCATGTCTCGGAAAGACACTCCCCCTTTGTTCCACCACGCTGTCCATTAATTCAGGTGCTGTTATGTTTACATTGTGAGAACTCTTTTTGTTTGGTTTTTGTTGGAAAGTTGGGTGCACTTATGCGGCGTGCGTATTTGCGTGTATGTGTGTGCGCGTGCTTGCGCGCAGTGGTCCCCTGTGTGCACATGTGTGTGTGGTTGTACTTATTGTTATCTACAGAGAGAGAGAGAGAGAGAGAGAGAGAGAGAGAGAGAAGAGAGAGAGAGAGAAGAGAGAGAGAAGAGAGAGAGAGAGAGATAGGGTTTATGAAATAGAATCATTCAAATGAACTTCTCTAATTATTTTCTGTAGGTAAAATTTTGACCGGGTTCAGTGGAAAAAAAAACCCTCCCTCACCCACCCCATCCTCCACCCCCATTTGTTTTCTTTTTGTTTGAGACCTCCCTCAAAAGGATTTTCCACGCTTGCCCATATCCCCTGTACCCGACACATATACACCGCAAAAAACTGGAGAAATGAAGAAACACGAATCACCATTGACAAACAACTGGAGAAATGAAGAAACACAATCACCATTGATCAACAACCCGGAGAAATGAAGAAACACGAATCACCATTGATCAACAAATGGAGAAATGAAGCAACACGAATCACCATTGATCAACAACTAGAAATGAAGAAACACGAATCACCATTGATCAACAAATGGAGAAATGAAGAAACAAAGAATTACCATTTTATCAACCCAAATGGCATACACTAAAACCCGATCTGGAATGTAGTCAACCAAACACACGGGCGAACAGTAAGGGTATTGGGGAAGCTTCGCACATCAATGTGGGGAACGTCTCCTTTTTCTTTTGTGCAACCCCTATGTTTCAATTTTGTGAGGCGATTCAGGTCGGAAGTACATTCATTTGGAGTTATGGCCCTTTATTAATTCATCATGGAGCAACAGTTACCCTACTTGTTCTTTATTTAATGTGTGCCGTTCACAGCCTCATGTTCGATTCCCTTTCACACCAAACAAATCGAGTTTACCTGTGTTTTGGTATTTTTCGTCCGTGTGTTGTATGCAAGAGTGAAAAGGCCGTGCAAGTCTTGAAACACTGTTTAAATCGTCTTTGTTCATTTTTCCAGTTGCTTGCTGTGCTGATGTGTCAGGGACTGGGGACATGGACAAGCATAACCATAATTTGGGGGATGTCCCTTTGTTCTGTGTGCTTTGTTTTTTTCATTTTTGCAAGACGATTCGGAGTCGTAAGCAGCATTTGCTTGAATTATGGGCGTTTATCTCTTTCATCATGGAGCGAGAGTTACCCACATATTCGTGACTGGGCGGGGTGTCCGATTAGAAGTCTTCTTTGTGATACAATGAACTCTAATTTGGTCTTTTTTTTGAAAAAAAAAGTTCATGATCACAATTTGCAGTGACCTGAACTTGCAAGTAACCGCAGTCAGGAACTCGCAGTCATTGGACTCACAGTCTGCCCATGTTGCTAATTTTTAGTGACGTCCCCACCACCAACAGGACTTATTGGTGTCGGCCATTTCCTAAGCACCTACCAGTTGAGGGAACATCAGGATACAGTTTTATAGTCTACATTTATTCCCTCCCGTCAGGGCTAGATAGTGAGGAACAGCCAGTATACAGTTTTATAGTCTACATCATTGACCACGTACGGGTAAACACGTTTGCATTCTCGCGCGATTTCCCGACTATAAAGGCTTGATCAGACGCGTCTACGCACCAAACTTGAGTTATACGGACCTTAAACCCCTATGCGTTTCACAACAGCACAATTTAGGTTTTAGGGGAAAATCACATTTTGATCAACTTTGTAAAACACTTCCTTGCCCTGGCTAAGAAGAGGTAGCCGATGCAGGGCGCTTCGCCGTGGGTCGGGAGGGACCCAGTGAAGGGCGAGGTCCCTTTTAAGTTCGTCCTGGTTCTTGAAAGGTCGCCTGCACATAGTTCCCAAAGAGAGAACCAGTCTTAACCACAAGACTCTGAGAGGGAACCAGTCTTAACCGGTAAGACCTGAGAGGGACTCGGGTGGAGGAAGAAGGGCGACCGAAGATACCAGAGCACGGCATCCCGTCTTGCCAGAACCGAGTTTAGGTGCAGCTGGGAAAAGCACCCCGCTGAATATTTGAGACCATCCACCATGGATTGAATTTGGGCCCCAATGGCAGATGGGTCAAAAGGGAAAGGCGGAGAGCAAAGGACCAGAGTCTGATTCCTTAAGGCAATACCAGACCTCCCAAGGAGTCCGCACTGAAACAGCCTCCAGCTCCCTCCAAGCAATCTCCTCCGAAACTGTGAGGCAGCGCTCTGAGAAAGCGACCCCCCCCGGGGCTGAGACCGAGACCTCTCCTGCAAAAGGAAGAGGTCCCCTTTCGAAAGGGCGAGGTGGGAGTCTGGGATAGACTCGTGGGCCATAAAGGCCTTACGTGCAAATGGGAACTCTCCGGGTTCAGAAACTTCCCACACGCTAGGGGCCCCCGGGAAAAAACAGGCACAGAACCAGGGGGAATGTCCTGTGCCTCATGTCCCTAAAGCGGGTGACACACGAGCCTTTTCGTCCGTACAGTTTGAGACGAAAAGCTTGAACCGTGCGGTCCGACAGTCAGTGTCGAACGGGTGAGTGCTTCACGATAGTTTTAAAACGGATGTAAGGTGAAGTCATTGCGAGGGCGATGATTTCAAGATGGCGGACATCGAAAGAAGTTTTCCGATTGTCGCGGCTAATTGGCTTCTTAGACGTCGGAATAGAAGACGTAGAAAGCACAGAATTGCGTGGGTGAGACCAAAGGATAGCGAGAAGGGAACAGCTCGGGGCCTTCCACACACTCCAGAACCACATTCAGAAATGAGATGGAGTATAAAGTATTCCTGAGACGGAACCTCGACACTTTGATTATCTGTTAGAAATAAACAAAACCACTGCTGCAGAAACAGGACACTCTCATGAGGACAGCTTCCTGCTCCTGAACGTCTGCCGTCACCCTTCGTTTCCTTGCTTCAGGTGAACAAAGAGAGAGCGAGAGAGAGAGAGAGAGAGAGAGAGAGAGAAGAGAGAGAGAGAGAGAGAGAGAGAAAGAGGGAGCGAGATAGAGCGAGAGAAAAGAGAGAGAGAGAGAGAGAGAGAGAGAGGGGTGTGTGGGGTGTGTGTGTGTGGTGTGTGGTGTGTGTGTGTGTGTTGTGTGTGTTGTGTGTGTGTGTGTAACTGAGTTACTTCTGAACTTGATAAAAGCGCCTACGTTTCTTGAGAGATACAGGATAAAAAAGCATATACTTCATTGTCTGATTTTGTGTCTTCTCTTTTACATGCATGCGACTTTTCTCTTGACAACATTGTTAAAAAAGACCAAATCCCCTTTCGGCCCTTTGGTTATGAAGCAAGCATAAAATTACTAAAAAAAGAGAATCCACTTTTACTTAAAAAATTGATTTAAAACTGAATATGAATCTTATCTGCATATTTTCACTGATGGTTCAGTTTCGTGTTCTTCTGAGGTTGGTGCTGCTTTCGTGATACCTCCCTTAACTTGAAAAAAGATTTTATATTACCAAAGGTTGTTCTATTTCACAGCTGAGTTATTTGCTCTTATGAAAGCTATTAATTTCATTCTTGATATACAAGTCCTACCAGAGAAATACTGATTTTGTCAGATTCCAAATCTGCTTTAACGGCTTTAACACCTTCAAAATACATCAAGTCGTCCTGATCTCGTCATGTAATTTTATATTTAATTCACCATTAATAATGGGGGTCTAAAATAACATTATATGGGTACCCGGGCATTGCAGTCTTCGAGGGAATGAACTGGCTGATACCTGTGCAAAAGAGGCTTCAAAAGTGCAAATCGAAAATAGTTTTATGTGATAATTCCTTATTCGTTCTTGAAATAAACAATATTCGGACAAAAGCACTCTGGGACCACAGAAGAACACAGTACCTTGAAGCTGCCATCAGAAGAAGAGAAAGGGATCTTTCTGCCCCCTGTATCATTGTATTAATCCACCAGGTTCTATTTCGAATCAACATTATTGCACATAATAAGGGGAGAATGGTTGGTTAGACAGGTTTTTAAAACCACCCTTTGTGGTCTTTGGCAACTTTAATGTATCTCTTTTTTACGAAGTCCAAACAAAAGCGTATTTTCAATGTCTTCTCATGAAAATTTTGTCTAAAAATCACCTTAACAATTTTTTCAAGTGGGG
>JAFLJL010008272.1:110602-135303 GCA_018398815.1 Conus ventricosus
CTACGTTTAGATTATTTTCAAGAGAGAGAGAGAGAGAGAGAGAGAGAAAGAGAGAGAGAGAGAGATTCCTGGCAGGTTTCTCAAGGCTTCGCCGTTGTAGGTCAAAGGAACATAACCATCTTTTAGCTGTAAAAGGCCGGTTTATTTGTCCGAGTCTGGGTGGGTGTTTAAGAGTGGGCCGTGGCGGATGGCAGGTTTATGGGCCGGGGAGCTGGGGTGGGGGTGGGGGTGGGGGTGGGGGCAGAATGGACAATAGACAGTCTCCAGGTTAGCAGCAGCACGGCTCTGGTCAGCCTTAAGGGACACGACGGCAGCTAGGGAATGGTCGTAAACTGGCTCGTGCAGAGAGAGAGAGAGAGAGCGAGCGAGCGAGCGAGAGAGAGAGAGAGAGAGAGAGAGAGGAGAGAGAGAGAGAGGAGAGAGAGAGAGGGAGAGAGAGAGAGAGAGAGAGAGAGAGAGGAGAGAAGAGAGAGAGAGAGAGAGAGAGAGAGACGGACAGACAGACAGACAGACTGGCAGACTGACTGACTGACTGACACACACACACACACACACACACACACACACACACACACACACACACACACACAGAGAGATTCACACATACATTGGTAATGCGTTGTGTGCGGGGGGGGGGGGGGGGGGGGATGGAGGGGGGTCAAAGAAGGAAGAGCGAAAGAAAAGTAGAAAAAAAACACAAATCGTGAGAAAACAAAACCAACCAAACAAGAAAAAGCGAGGACAAAATTGACAAACTGGACAAGTCTGGAGTGATCTACCAAATAAACCGTCGTGACTGTAAAGAGAACTATGTCGGGGAAACAGAGAAACCTTTGAAAACGCATGACTGAACACAAAAGAGAATCATTACCAGAAGGCGCCCACCTGCACGCCTAGCAACATCAGTTTGAAAAAGACAACATCAGCGTTCTCGACCGTGACAACAGATGGTTTCAGCATGGGGTGAAGGAGACTATCCACATTGCAGCCAACAACCCCACACTCAACCAGGACCGAGCTAGACACATCTTGCCACATGTGTACAACTCCCTCATCGTTCAGTCACATGACCAGGGTTCGACCCGAGGTCGTGTGCACTGAACTCCAGTTCACCCAGTAGCAACACCACTGCTGACGAAGACGGACGGACGTCCGTCGAAAGCTCTAAGTAAGTGCTTGTTTCCCAGCTGAGTGACCTGTTCAAATCGGCTTCGGCTATTTACCGCATATCACTAAATATCACCGCATAACAAATATCACCGCACATCGCTAAATATCACCGCACATCGCTAAATATCACCGCACATCGCTAAAAATATCACCGCACATCACTAAATATCACCGCATAACACTAAATATCACCGCACATCGCTAAATATCACCGCACATCGCTAAATATCACCGCATATCGCTAAAAATATCACCGCACATCACTAAATATCACCGCATAACACTAAATATCACCGCACATCGCTAAATATCACCGCACATCGCTAAATATCACCGCGCATCGCTAAAAATATCACCGCACATCGCTAAAAATATCACCGCACATCGCTTAATATCACCGCATATCACCAATTATCGGGTGTGTGTGTGTGACCTTGTGTGTGTGTGTGTGTGTGTGTGTGTGTGTGTGTGTGTGTGTGTGTGTGTGTGACTCTCTCTGTCTCTCTCTCTCTCTCTGTCTCTCTCTGTGTCTCTGTCTGTGTGTGTGTGTGGTGTGTGTGTTGTGTGGTGTGTGGTGTTCTCCTCTCTGTCCCCCTTTCTCTCTCTGGCGCTCTTCCCTCTCTGTCTCCTGTACATTAGTAAAGGGACCAAAGAGCAAGAAATGCCTTCCAAAAGTGATTTATAAAACCGAATTCAATTAAAATTAGAAACAATTCTTATTCCTAATGAATTGCTCCTAGTTGAACAAATTGACATAAACTACTAAAAGTAAAAGTGCAAAAAATTTAATCTTTTTCAAAGACCTTCTGGAAAGGGAAAAAGAAATCCATGGACAAAAAATTTGAATATGAGTGATGATTATCACTAAATTTATACTAAACACAATCCATGTCCTTAGAAAGAAAAAAAAACCTAAAAGCTCCAAGGAAGGTCAACTAAAATAATGAACATAACAACAAATGAGAAGAAAATCATCGACACAAGAGAATAGACTAGGCATCAAAAAAACAGTATCTTTACTTAGCCCTAAATTCTAAGTGCAAGTTCAGATGTTAAACAGTCACAAAATGTGTACAAATCAGCCGAAATGTGGGACCTGACTTAGTATAAAAGTTTAAAAAAGCACAGGCTATTCAACCTTCAACAACACAGATATGAATATAAAAACATTGAAAAAATGTGAAGTAGGTTGCTAAAACGGACAGTTTAAACACAAATTGGGCTTGAGCACTCACCCTAGACTAGAAATGAACTGACAAATACAACAAGACATCTGATAAAATCAACTTTGTATAAAATGTGCATTAAAATACATGCCTCTTAGTCTTAAACACGGCATGTACTCTTCCTACAAAAAGAAAAGCGAGAGTCAGGCCTGTCGTTCCAGGCACTATAATGTGAAGAGATAACATCAACCCAGAGCACTTTCAACAGGCTGAACAGAGTTGAATAACCAGTTAGATATGGGCAAGTATTTCTGACTGACATTGACCCGAAGAAGAAACGAGGAAACAACCGATTCTGACCACTTGCTTCCACCACCAAGTTTTTGGGCGAAAGTGGGCCTAAAAACCGCCTTTTCCTTGGCGAAGAGAGAGAGAGAATCACCGCAGAGATCAGACAGACAGACAAGAAGAGAGAGACCAGAGAGATAGACAGACAGACAGATACAGAGAGGCGGCAGACACACAAACACCACACACACACACACACAGCACACACAAACACGCAAGCGCATAAACTGTTCTATGACAAGTAAGACGTCAAGAAACCCAAAAAATAACGATTATCTAAAACAAACATACAGAGCAAACGCACATGAACCAAACGCGCGCACACACACACGCTCAATCACTCACGCCACACAAAAACACTCACACACATCACACACAACCACACACACGCACTATTTAAAAAAATGTTCCCCTAGTTACAGTATCAAACACCCCCGCCACGGTGGCGTGCTCCCTGTTTTACATGCAGTGTGGTATCCGTCCAAAAAATCAATACTGCTGCACTCCCACCCCACCCCCACCTCCTTCCTGCCCAGCTTGCTCTATCGCGCCATATAACGTAAGCCAACACTGCTTCGCGTGGCGGCGCTGTGAAAGCCGCTGGCCAATTCATTCGAGTTAAGCGAGCTTCGGGAGCCTCACAGGACTAGGAAAGCCACACCATCCCTTTCGCTGACAGGTTAGACGAGCAGTACGGGTTTACTGTGCGTGGGGTGTGTTTATTTTTAATAACCGTTTTACCGAAGAACAGAATTGTGTATCTTAAAGGTGTGTTGGCTGTTTAAGAGACAATATTGTTGACAAGATACAGCTATTTTAATACGTGTTTGGCTATTGATGAGAGTGTTCGAAAGTCGGGCCGAAGCAAAACAAAACCATCACGCGTTGATTGTTGGGAGCCGGCTTGAGACAGCTATAGCCATGTTTAAAAAACATGGCTTCATTTCTTAAGCGGAGTATACCAACGGCTGTTAGTGATCATGTAGCAAGCTGATCTGTGTATTAAGTGTGTATACTTTTCTACTTTTCTAATTCTAACAGGTTGCTGCCTTTAAGTGTGCCTTATGCAACTGAATGGCGATTTTTCGTATGTCTGGGCAAAACTAGATAGGGCAAGGCAGACCTTAGTACATCTACTAGTATGGAGAGGAGTAGTGCGTAGACAGCACTATCTTCATATCAAATGCTTCAAAAATACATGCGGGTGTAACTAACTACTGGCGATTCCCAAGCCTGGATGAGAAAAGTTGTATAAACTTTTTTTTTTGTGGCAATAAGGAAATATATGAAACTCTTTGTTGTGGGCAGGAAACCTGCGGTGAAGTTAGCCTTGCTGACTGCTACTATAAAATAGCCGTTCATGCTGTGAACGCCTTATTTTCGTGGCAAGAGGACTGCAGTAAAAATTAGCCCTTGCTGACTGCTACTATAAATAGCCACGTTCAATGCGTGAACCCTATTTCAGAACAAGAGGGCTGGCGTAAAATCCGTTTTGCTATAAAATAACCGTTCATTTGCGTGAACGGCCTATTTATAGTAGCAAGAGGCTGCGGTAAAATCCGTTTTTTGCTATAAAAACCGTTCATGCGGTGAACGCCTATTTATAGTACAAGAGGGCTACGTAAAAATTCGCCTTGGCTATAAATAGCCGTTCAGCTGTGAACGCCTTATTTTAGCAGCAAGAGCGCTGCGGGTAAAATCCGCCTTGCTATAATAATCCTTTTTCATGCGGGAACGCCTATATATAGTAGCAAGAGGGCTACGGTACTGGCCTGTATCTTGCTATGTGCGGACACTAAGGGAGGTAACTCCTGCGCACCCCCACAAGCACCACACGCACGCACGTCTCCCCACCCCACCCACGCACGCACGTCTCCCCACCCCCACCCCACGCCACGTCACGTCTTCCCCACCGCCCACCCCACGCTCAGCACGTCTCGCCCAACCCCCACCCCACGACGCAACACTTTAAGTCACCCTCAAGTCATACAAAGTCATCCCTCAATCATTTCACAATCCATTCCTCAATCATTACAAGTTAGACCTCAAGTCATTCACAAGTCATCCTTAAGTAATTTTCACACGTTCTTACTTAAGTCATCCTCAGTCATTCACAAGTCATCCCTCAAGTTATTTCACATGTCTTCCTCAAGTCATTTTACAAGTTTCTTACTTAAGTTATGCTGTTAAGTCACCCCAAGTCATAGTCAAGTTCTTTACCCAAGTTAACCTAAAGATCATCCTAAGTCATCTATCCTCTAAGTACAACCAAGTCTTTATTTAAGTATCTTATAATTATCAAAAAAATACATCTATGGTTTTATCATTAAATAGTAAATGTCTAAGAGATACGCACATACGCCTAAAAAAACGCGTCATCGTTGAGGATTCTTGCTCAGTAGCCGTTCTCCGTCATAGATCTTAAGGAAGTTTTACATCCGAAGCGAACCGCTTTGATTACAATTCTGGTCTATGGAAATGCCTTTTATAGACTCCATTCTTTATTTATTGAACCATCATTTTATAATACGCCATGATCTATTTTTATTAAAAAATTTAAAATTAAGTTACTTAAAATATTATTCCATTATAAATGACAAATGAACGCTTTCCTTATTGGCGGTTTTTGCGTGCGGGTGTCTTTTTCTGCATTTAGTGCTCAGATTTTTTTAAGCTTTTCGTTTCTGTTGCCATTGTGTAATATATTATTATAGCCATAATAACTGCCGCCCCAACAGGCAGCAATGGCGCCAAAAATGGCCAACAGTTTTTAAGTTCAATATTCCATGAAAGACTTTGGTGGCGCTTGTATCACATGAGTTTTTTATAGCTGGCATTGAATCAACTGTTTCTGGCGATGCTGCGTTTATGTATTCATGTTGAATTCCATAGTTCTGTAACATTAATTTTTTTGTCTGTTCACTCTGCTAATTTTTTCCTGCTTCAACAGCCCAGGATTTTAATGGTCCCCCCCTGATTCAGGCGTTTTCTGCTGATTTTCAGCTTGGTTACTTTCTCCACCTGATTCAGTGTTTTCTGGTTCTGCTGATTTTCCGGGAGATCGTTTTTTATTCATTTTGAAGGGAAATAAAACTATATGAATAAAAGTTATTAATATCCCATGAATTAAATGCGATAACAATGTTTCCAAATCTGTAGTATAATCACTTCCTAGAGACTCTATTGAATTGGGGGGGGGGGGGGGTTTTGTTAAAACGGGATCTTGCGTTTGAATCCATACGTATGAAATCTTGTTTCAGAATCAATGGTAGCAATTCTACTGACTAGTTTAGTGTACAAACTAAGAACCGTTTGCCCCACACTTTCACCATTCTAGACCCTAGCTGCGCTTCATACCTTTATGATACTTAAAAAATGTCTTGCGGCGACATCGTTGACTCTGTGTTCAATGCTTAATTTCAGTACGAGAATTGGTCTGTTTTTGTTTTCCCACATGCTGCCAAAGAATACAACCTCGTCCTTTTTGTTTGGCATAATATCTTGTTACAACTGGTCATTCATTAATGTTCTGAAGGTTTAGGCTTCCTTGTAGCTGTAAGGAGATCATCACTGTCATGTTTTTTATATTAATTATAATTATTTTATCTTTTAAAAATGAGCACCGTAAAAACTGTTACCAACCCTTGTTTACCATTCTGCTGTTATTGGTGGCCTAAGTGTAGGATACTCAATGCTTGGTAAAAGCTTGTAAGAAATTAAAACGCAGCAGATCTTGGCAAACTAACTTTAGGAGTCGCCAAAGCTGATTGCTATCATGCAGCTCGTTGCTACGAAAGATTTTCTATGTAAGCAAGGAATAATTCCAGACAATATAAATTTGGGTAAAAAAAAAAAAAAGAAAAAAAATACATTTAATAAAAATGGCTTCACTCGCAATTAATGATAGGCGGTCGCTGTGGTGAATAGCATTGCTTTAGCGGCAGTAATTTGGGCATTTAGTAACTGGGAAAGACAGCGAGAGAAAAAGACATAACTAAGCTATGGAGGAACGAGCGCTGCACAAGACGCTAAGAAAGGCAGAGACTGAGCAGTTAGATTTTTATTAATGCCACACTGAAAGAACAGGGGCCATGCAGCTTACACAGTAAAAAAATGTTGATCAATCAATAAAACAAATTTACTAGTAAAGGCAAACGGTCCAACAATGCCCCCCACCAAAATTCAGAGTGACTTTTATCAACCATCAGATAAACAAAATATGCAAGATATCGGGTTTATTGTCGTTGGTATGACCGTCGTGTATTTGTTGCACATAATATTGGCTGAATAAAAATTGAACAAAAATCTATTATCGCCCAAAGGATATTGGAAGGGAATCACGCAATTAAAAAGCTAAGCCAAGAAGCTGGAGTCAGTGAACAAACAGCGAAGGAATGTTAACTAAACAAGCGATTTGGCAAATTTATTTACCACGCCTAGACGAATACAGAGACCACACTTTGTCAATACAACTCCAAACGACACCATCAAATGGATCTCATACTTCCCTCTGAAAGGATTAGACCAAAAAAATTTACAGTATGCGCACTTACAGTCATTGACATAGCTTCAAGATATAAATGCTGAACATTAACACAAAGAGTGCTCTGCTGTTGCTGTTGGCCATACAACTGAGATACCAACGAGGCCCGCTAACTTATCCTTCGCCCATGATTCAAGTTGATGATGGAAAAGAATTTAAAGGTCGATTGAATCAATATTGTGAAACATAGAGTTACCCATTATAAGAGGCATTTCCCAGGAAGTTCCACCAGATCACATGCTTTAGTTGAAAACTTTAACAAACGGTTAGCCGAAAGACTTGTTCTCCTACCAGTATCAACAGAGACCTGATTGCCAATTCTCGCAACACAGAATGTGTTAGAAGAACTGCCCTCAAGGTTTTGCGCGCCAATGAATAATGAAAATTTAAAGGTTAAAACCATACAAAGCAATCAAAAAACAAACAATAGATTTGCTGAAGACTCCAGTACACCCAGCAAACTATACCGTTGTTTAAAAGTAAATGTACCTTTATTTTACCGGGGAAGTAGAAGGACACTCGCATCAGGGCAACTGATCCGGTTTGGAGGTTTGACCCGTACAACTAAAAAGAATTTGTAAAAATAATCCGCCCGTTATAATTTACGAGAAACTGACCGCAACAAAGACAACCAGCTCCTCAAAGAGCTTTGTGAAAGAAGAACTGCAGATAATACCGCCCGACAACAGTACCGCTTAATTAAGTAACGTAAACATATTTGAGTTTAAAATGGAAGCTCAGAAGGGTGTAGAACGAAACTAGATGGTAAAAAGGAAGAGACCTTGAAAAAAGATACGGGAATCATTTCATGCGTGTAATGCTATTAAGGAAAACATTTGTGGGGGATTAATCATGCATGCTAAATCATCCAGATCACCTTACAACTCAAACCCCCAAATTGGGAAAAAGAATATCTGAAATAATAAAAAAAATTCGAACGCATCAAGCAAACCATGAGAAAAGATTAAATGAAGTGGATGAAGCTATGATTGATCTTATAATAAAAGTTGATGAAAAATATAAACCCCCCTGTTTTATGCCGGTTCCTCCAGTGCCCATTGCAATGAAAACTCTGATTAACAAACACCCGTTTTGTGTTTTGGTCTATCTAACGACTTCTTTTGTTTACAACGCGTTTGTTGATCTCATGTAGATTAGTTTCGCAGTTTTACGTTGTCGATGATGAAAAGTCTTATTTGCCAAACAATGCTTCTTTATAGTTGCCATGCATATTGTGACTGCACAACGCACGAGATATTCCCTTGCTTTCTAATGAATTTTTCTCCTTTCTCGAAATAAACTGTTACATTTTTTTATCTTAACCCCCACCAAACGCCTTGATCACCTTTCCAGATAAGTTCATCTTCTTCATGTTCCTAATAACTTCTTATTATTCATTGAATGCAAAGGCGAATCTTTAGGGTAATCAGATGTTCGTACCACACCCCGCATGCCCTTTAGCTACACCATTTTCTATGTCTTTAAGATACTTCAGTAGGAATATCTATAACAAAACTGTCCTGTATCTGTGTAAAGCACTCTGGACCGGGATACGAGGGCTTAAGTAGTCATAAAGGAACTCTAACATCAAAACTTTGATAATTCTAAACAGTAAAAACAATAAATACCAGGTTGTCTAATTTGACTTTCTTTTTTTTTCCCATCATTATGCCAAAAAGCCTGCTGATCATGAAAATCTTCTAAAGTCCTGATAATAGGTTTTGAAAGTCAGCTTAATTGCTTCGCGTTCTCTCTGGTGTCTAATCTGACATCTTTGCGCTTGTGTCGGATTCTCATATTCTTATACGCAAAACTCTGTTGTTCATCAACTTGATAAAGTTCTTTTTCTGTAGATCTGTGGATTTGTTCTGAGATCATGTTCTTCATGATGATGGTTTTCATGAACTGTTCTTGTTTCGATAGCAATTATACATGGCAGCTGTAACTTAAACCAAGCTTAAAATAAAATGTAGAAGTCTGTAATGACAGACCTAATTTTTTTTTTGCCCGAAGAATTGGGCACAATTTTAGGCGGCTCTCTTTGGATCCATCTTTAGAGACTTTCTGCTGCTAATGGATAGTCCATTATGGCAGGTCATGGAGTTCATGAGGATATTCTAAAAGTTCAACTTCTAGAATGAAACCACGCTGCTGAGTCAGGCGTTTAACTGCTGCCCAAATCCGACTTTAATGCCTTTGAATATAATTTCGGATCGCCGCCTGTGGACATTTTTAAAGTTGCGTAATGGAATGATTGCGCCATTGCCAAACCATACAGATTGTTTGCATCTAAATACATGAGATAGTTAGACCTTTTACTACTCGATATAATGATCCAAAGTATTTGTTGTTTGCTTACAGTAATGGTGCGACGCCAACTAATTCCTCCACGCAATCCGTTTTCAATCATCTGAAGCATTGGTAAATCTGAAAACTAAATCAATCTTTACTCCAGTAAACTTTAAGAAAGCATCCCACTCATCCCGGGCGCAGAAATGTAATGCGACAGGATCCAGGCTATAATGTTTCATGCAGGTCTTTCTATAAAGTTTCAAAGACGTGTCCGCCAACAAACTTACATCTCCCCCACAAGTAGGAGTCAAGATAGTCTCCTCATCGGTTTTACACTCTAACTTCTGCTTCATTCGCACCTCTTGAGCATGCTGGTACAGCGAGTCGCTGATGTCCTTCCTCTAAGACTAGAAAGAGATCGCGCCTTTAGGAGGAAGCGTGTCTTCCATCAACCTTTTCCTCAACTGTTCATGTACTCATAAGGAGAAACGCCCTTTCTAACGAGTAGTCGGGTCAAAATTTTGTCCGTTTATTGGGCAGGACTTTAAGGTCATAGCCTGCCTCCCCTTTAATGAGCCCATCAGTGTTGCATAGAGTACGTAGAAAGACATATATTTTAAAGTGAAAACACATGTACTTTCTGATGACTGTGCAATGCATGCTACCCTGAAGGCGGCTGGATACTGCTTGCATTAAAGGTGAGAGTCGTAACCTCGCAAGTTAGAAAGAATACAGGCAGCTCCATGTCTTGGTTCAAACTTTAGTTGAAGATTGCATTTGTTATGAGCCGCTCCTCTGAACTTCCACTAAATGTGATCATGTTCTCTTAATTTTGTTTTGTTGCTTCTTCACTGAGATTCTAAACCACAAATCCAACAATGGTGTGGGCTGAGTCATACGTGTGTTTGTCTTCAGGCGCCATTATTTTTTCAGATAATTTAGATTATTAGAACAGGCGTTTAACGCACGTTGCTGCATGCGGTTAAGAATGTTTCTGCAGCATCTGGTCCTCTATATAATTCTGCTCTGATAAACGGCCATCCGACCTAAACAAATAATAAGGCAAATGTACAAATTTGATGATTATTCATTAAGCCTGCTTTTTTTTCGAAGTTTTGTGGCGCTGGCCCTTCATAAGGAACAATGATGATTCAAAAGTCTGCTAAACACAACATATGGTGAATTTTGCATCCGTTTCCAGTTCTTAAAACTAACTTTAGATCCGGGTGGAGTGTAATATTCCGTATTACAGTCTACAGAACTTTTACAATGTTTCTTATGTTTCGCTTCGCGCTTGAACAGATGGCATTTCTTGTTAAACATTTTCTACAGAATTCTTGTATGCCCAATTTTTGAAGTATGCGCCAATAATCTGCTCATTGTGCGTATAAATGTGTAATGGGGCACCCTCTGGCGAAACATTAGGATAATCCACATGACTTTTGGCTGTTCGCCCGATTGTTGAACTGTTCTTGGACCACTTTTTAATTGGCACCAAATTTGTTTTCCCAGTCCCATGTGTATAACATAACAGTTATTGTTTGTTTTGGTTCTTCATACCGATCTATTTGGTCTACACTAACAGGAAGGACACCCACTAAAGTTAAGATCATTGATGTAAGGGTGGATAGTTAGATACTCTCTCGGCGTTTTTGCGGGCGTGATGCAGCCTTGCATGAACCCACACCACATAAAACATTGTTGTCTGAATTCTTTATGTTTAAACTGCTCTTTTCGCTCCCAACTCTCGAGGCGTGGAATGTAAGACTTGCCAACAATCGTGCATACTTAGCCTGTTTTAATTAATCTCTAAAACTTCGCCCTCTGACCAACCAGAGCCTCTAAATTTGGGGCTTCTCAGCGCAGCGTCAAACTGTGCAGCAGTTCGTCTGCCCAACTGGGTGTTAAGTCATTACGAGAAAGAATAGCCCTGTTTTTTTAGTCGAGACCGACTTCTAGTTTTTCTTCATTTATTGTTACATAGTCGTTTAAAAACCCAGCAAAACATTATTTTAACGGGCGGGTCTATTGTTATTTACTTGGAACTTGAGAAAAGCATGAACAACGCTTGCCTGTAACGTTTTTTGGGATCAATGACTTCTAAATCAATATCATTCAGTGCTCTGATAAACGCTCTCTCTCGAGCATTCCTTCAAAAAATTCGTCTTGCCCTTCATATATCTTATCCATGTTGAGTTTTTTTCTAACTCAAAATATTTATTTAAATTAAAAAAAATACTTAATCAAACCAATATCAACGGTCTTTTTGCGCTTGGACTCAAAACTAAAGTATAAACACCTTTTGGTTGTTATGTAAAGCTGTTTAGAACGATTTTTAATGTCTCGTTTATTTTTTTTAAACATTCCTTTTTTATCTGCTGGGGGTCTGGCTGTTGAGAAAACTTGCCCCCGCTTTCTTTGAAGATCAAACTTTTGTCTTTTGTAGTCATCAAAATCCCCCGTAAACAAATTAAATTTTTCACCGTGATGTTTGAGTCAACAAGCGCTTTATTATTGTCATTTAAACGAACTAAGTTTAGCTGTTATTAGTTGAACCATAGCTGTGTGCTTTTGGAGTTTAGTTTTTTAATTTTTTGCTAGCAGCACCTACAGCTAATGAACACAGACCAAAGCCAAAGACAAACCACCTAGAGGTAAAGCCGCGGTGCGCCTATGCCCGTTGCTAAGAGACCAAACACTTCTTTTCCTGCTGATAGAGCGCTTAAGTTGATGTTCCAGTATTAACATAAGTAACAGCATTAAAGGCAGCAAAATACCTTCTTTGGTTTTGCTGTATTTTGAAAGGTCTTGCTCTAGTTTTTGTTGCATTTGTGTAATGTTTGTTAATCTGAAGGTTTTTACTTCAGGGCTCTATAACAGCAGAATTGCCTGCTATCTCTTCTCTTGGCATCTCCGGTGCTGTAGGCACATTTGGATAAACCTTAACAGACATGCTTTTTAAAAAAATGAAAAAAAATTTAGTATAATACCTCTTCTAATCTGTTATCTCCAATATTCAGCTGCGCATCATATAATAAAAACAAATGTACATTAAGCGGTTTTTTTCGGCTTCTTCTTCTTTATCAATTGAATGTTTATTCTTCTCTCACTCCTCTCCCGCTTCCATACAACTCATTATCCTCTGTTGACCTTAGGTCAATCCATAAACCGTATTTTGTTTTTAAATAATCATCAGCCTAACATTTTGAAGATGTAAATCTTTAGACACTAGGTCTGCTGTGGATTTCTACCCCTCCCACCCCCAAACAATTTTCTTATTTCGTCAAAATGATGAAAGGTCTAAGCCCGCTAGCGTAGATTTGGTTAGGACTACCGTCAATTGTACATTGCACTTTCGTTATTTTAGGATTAAAAAACTTTTCGCTTGCTCTTTTAAATGGTTCTTCATCTTCACACAGCAATAAAATACCTTTAAGCGAAACTTGGTGGTGCTAAAACTAAAATTCCATATATGTCTGCCCTGCTTCTGGATATGTTGTATGATGAATCACTCTTTCGTAATAATTTCTAATCTTTACTTATATTGGCCCTTAAATCAGCTCTGCTAAATCAGGGTTTTCTAACAACGTCAAACTCTAACGAGATGTCAGAAAGCTGTACTTTGCTTCGTGTCTGAGGGTTTGATAACACGTTTGTATTCGTTAAAAGTTAGTTCATATGACAATCTGTCTTTTAATGCTCCTTGAAAAATATGGTGCATGCGCTTTTAACAACTCAAAATCAAGGGAATGGAAAAGCGATTTCCATACGCAAACTTTACAGCTACATACTTTTGCCGTCTTTAATATCTGCAGCGCCCATTCTATGTTTAGCGCTTCTTTTATTTTC
Organism: Conus ventricosus; assembly: GCA_018398815.1. Taxonomy (NCBI): domain Eukaryota; kingdom Metazoa; phylum Mollusca; class Gastropoda; order Neogastropoda; family Conidae; genus Conus; species Conus ventricosus. The sequence goes on from JAFLJL010008272.1 coordinate 123,971, forward strand.
ATTCTTGAAACGCAAAGTCAGCCCTTTCATTCCCAGTTAGCCATAGATCAGAATAGGTTAAAAAAAATGTCTGCATTGTTAGAGAAAATATTTCTTGCCCCTCAAGTTTTATAGAAATTTCTTAACGATTGCCCGCCCCAGATTCTGTACACTGTCCTGTTGGGGTCTGTTGTTGAAGTGGTTCTATTTTGAAAAATAAGACGCGCAGAGCCCCGGCACATCACTTCATCCGCCCTAGGTCTGGAAAATTTGACAGTAAGAATTTGACCGCATCAATATAGATGGATTATTTGGAACAGTAATATTTTCCCTTATTTTCCCCTTTACGCCACCGGGTTTTTTTCAGTCTTCTATACGGGTTAAGAAACGAGCCATGTGCTAGTGCCATTTTTTTATAAACAAAATAAAAAGTTATTATTTAAAACAGGCAGGAATTGAAGCTGAAGAAGATATGATGTTTTTGATCCTGGAGACGATATGAGTGAAATGATCCCTTTGACACAGCATCGCTCAATGCTCTCAATGCGGCATGAATTAACAGAAAGTAAGGTTAAATCATTTTACGAAAGTTTAGTCAAGAAACCTCCCGAATTTAAGACCCAAATGATTTTGAATAAAGATGGTCATTTTTTTGTAAGGGGCGATCAAGGAGAATCTGTTCGGCTTACAACTAAACCAGACCATCAAAGTTTTTAGGGCCCAAAGTACAATTATACAAAGACTTAGTGTGAAAGATCAAAATCGCCTTGGTCTTGTTAGACCGAAATTAAGGGCGGAGGCAGTTTCTAAACTTCAAAACACATTGCAGGAACTCCCAACAGGCTAACCAAATACAAAACAATGGAACTTGAAGAATGAAATCAATCGGCAGATGGAATAATAAATGCAATAGAAGCAGAACCAGTTTTTCCCGAAGAAACAGCATTAAAAGACTATACACGACTCCCCGCTGCCCATGCGAGAAATAGCGGGCCCCTTTATCATGCTTTGAGAAGGATCAGAGGCGAATTAACAAACAATTTAGCAAAACTGGTGAACTAGATGAGCATATAAAAAGAGAAAAAGAAAAACTCGTTGAGGCTGATGACGCCAACTTAGGACCTGATATTAAAGAAAGAATAAGACAAAGACTAAAAGATCTTAAACAAGAAAGATCAGCAGACTAGAAGTGCTAACTACTAACCGAGACCAATTACGAACTCAAGTGAATAGAATAAGCGAAACTATCGAAAAATTTTTATATGAAGACACAACACTAGCTGAACGAATCCGAACACTGTTTAGAGAGCAAGGAGTCACATTAGTAAGCGTTATAACGGCCTTAGGATTTGCAATAAGTACACTGGTGATGGCTATTACGAGCGGCGGTGGTCAAAGTTCATTACCTCCGCCGCCATCGCCTCCACCTAATAAATCATGGGTAAAAAAAACAGCTTGATCATCTTGCGAGTTTATTAAAAAAATTAGCTGGTAAAGCCGTGGACGCTTTACCAGGAATATTGGGGAGTATTGTCAGCTGGCTTTTGTCTACTGCAAGCAAAGTAGTTGGCTTTATGGCCGAGCACTTATGGACATTAGTTCTTGTAATAGTTGGTTACTATTTAGTAAGATAAAGACCAAGTAATCCTATGCCAGTTAATCCAAGAACAAGCGCTGTCTTTTCATATTCATGGTCATCGCGAACAGAGTCCGCGAGCTTTGCTGAGTCTTCAATGACTTTTGGGGTTTGGACTCGGGGATTGGATGACTTAATCTTGGGTGTTCTTTTATTGTTTGTAATATTACTGGCTCAGAATATATGTCGTTTTTCCCAACCTTCTTTTCATTGCCTGCTATAAAAATTTCATTATTATAGTTTATTATTATTCCTACCTGGAGTCTGAGGTCAGAAGGCAGCATGTATAAAACCATGCCAACGGCAAAGTCTATTTTCGATCTTGCGTATTGTAAAACATTTTGGTACCTTTGAATACTTGAAGGTAAATCAACTGTAGAATTAATGGCGTCCTCTAAATTTGCTAAGTATGTTTTTTGTGCGTCAAAGCCAGTAGAAGGATCAGTTATGCTCGATCTTGCCTGTGCTTGCGCCCCCTAGCAAACACCAAACGTAAGTACGAATAGAGTCGTTTATTCGTTCTATTCCCGCCCTAGTTAGGCCCTTAGAAGTGTCTAAGATAAATGTTGTCCATGCTGTTTTATGCTCTTGCTCTATGGACCAGGGCTGAACAATTTTGAAAGGAGAACCCCGGGCAAAGTTATACTTTCTGGTGCGTGCCCTGAAAATAAATGACGCCTAGGCCATGATTATGATCCAACTTTGTCTAAAGCCTGTTTTGATGTTAATATTGAATTCGTTACAGATCCTTTTAAAAGCCTTCATGTCTATTATGTTGCTGAGTGGATTAAACGGTTTGTCATTGGTAATGGTGCTTGCAATTCAGTCAAAATACGTCTGAAGGTGTAATAGAAATGAAATCTGTACACTGACCTCACCAAAGGATCATGGTGATTTAAATGATCAGCATACGCCACTCCACACCCAGTTGATGCGCAAAACACAGCAAATTTTAACTGGTTCTGATAAAACTGCATCGGATGACTAAACCACGCTTTCTGGATGTGCTCGTTTTCAATAGGGGGTTAAGATATCTGCTTAATGGAGTACTCACCTTTTTATGAAAAGAGGCAGTCTGGGTCACAGCAATGTCAAGAGTATCAGTTGCTATATTTTTAAGATTGTAGTGCGGCCCAACAGAATATTTTGCCCCAGTATATTTGAATGCACTCATTTTTAATTTGTTTTAAAAAATGTTTGTAACAATAACAACTCAAGACAGTCCTTCGTTTTTTAGAACATGCTATTGATAACAATTGCGGGGCCAAAACGGTCGCGCTCCATGAAATATTCTACAAAGTCGTATGGTTTAATATAAGCGAAGCCAAGGAGAATAATAAGATTCTAAAAGTTAATAAGCAGGAGACAAAGTTAGCCAGTTAACCATACCTGATGGTTATTATGGGTTTTGCTCACTAAAAGAAGCAATGAGTAACTTCGACATTACTCTCAAACTTAACAATGCAAATTTAACAACAATGTTAACATTCAAACCTGAAGAAGAAGTAGTACATTACCTTTTTGATGTAGAGCTAGCTAAATGTTAGGCTTTGCAGCTGACAACCATAGATTTAGAGTTGTGCCAGACAAAACTACTTATGGGGGAGAAAATCCGCTCGATCTTGCATTACATTCATTACTCTATGTTCATTTAGATGAACTGAGCACTGATGAAAACTTATATGATGGAAGGCCCTCAACTGTTTTAAGAGCTCTTCCGTCAGGGAAAGCTGCATATTGCGATTATGAAATTATACAATTCCCTAATTTACAGTTTAAAAGATTAGTTTGTGGGAGGGGCGGATCATTTAATATAAAAATCAAAGACAAAACAGGGAAAGTTGTAAAATGTGATAACCTGCACATTGTTTTGGAAATAAAATAATAAACTGTACTAAAAAATGTCGCGGGGGCCAGAAGAACCAGGAGTTACATTGGCGCCTGTAAGGTGTATAACTTTAGAATTAAAAGACCTTGCAGACGTTGCGGACTTTGAACAGAATGGTGAGATAGGCGCTTTGTATGGTTTTGAGTACACTAAAGATGGTGATTATAAACGCAAAGAGGTTGGCGACAACAAAAAGTTTCCTAAACTAGAACAACTGCGCAATCTAGAGGCAAATAATTTGGCCAGTATGAATATAAAATAGTTTGAAACCTGACCTCAAATGGCACTTAGAACCATATTAGAATGGGAATAAAATTTGAATTCATAAGCCCATTTACAATTTTTTAGCCGTCAAAAAAGTTTCAGAAAAGCATTCAACTCTGGCCCTTTACATGTAAGTCTAAAGCCGGACGACAATAGTCGGAAAGAAATTGAAATAACGCCGTATGGAAAAAGCAGTACATCCTCCACAGAAGAGAAACGGTTTTAAAAGATGCTTCTAAAAAAATACAGTTCATTCCGCAAATGAAATTAGGAGACACGTTCACAATAATATTTGAAATTTCTGTCTTAAAAGATAAGGAGAGGGATGGGGTTGTGGGCGTTAGTGACGTCCTTTTTAAAGGAATTCTAATTAGCTGGCAAAACTTAGACGTTGACAGTCTTAAAGTTACTGTTGTCATTATTCACAATGGTGAGGATATTAAGGTCATAACAACAAGCAACAAAATCAATATTAGTCTAAATAGAAACAATCTTACAGCACTGAATTGGATTAATCTTACACATTAGACTTATAGGTTTTATTATACTGAACAAGTTTAACAGAGGGCATGATAAAAACAATAATGGATTAGATTAATTCTGTTATAAAACTATGGAGCAGTTAAACTTTATGACAAAAACTCACTTGCTCATTAATTTGTGGGCAGACTGGATGTGGAAAAACAATATTTGTCCTAACCTGTTACAAACAGTTTTATCGGTTATAATTTAATCATATGTGGTTTTCTGTCCAACACTTAAATGGACAAACATATCATGATAGAAGGTTATATGGACAGAGATGACTATATTTAGTTGATCCCAGCAATAACTGAGTGAGTGTTTAGAACAGTTTCTATAGACTGTTTAAGGAACCCGACCTATTTTTATGATGAATTTCGGTAGAAAAAGACATAGTTTTAAAAAGAGAAACACTTTGTCGAAACTAGCTTTTCAGTGGAAGGCATGCTAGGATAAGTGTGTGGATTTTATGCCAAAATAAACTCAGTTTTAAAAGACTTTAGAAACAGTTAAAGATGTATTCTATTTCATATGAAAGACAGAGACTCATTTGAAGAATGTTTGCGCGAAAATGATGTTATTGAAAATGACCAGGAAAAACACAGGATTAAGCAAAAATTAAAATCTGAAAAGTTTAGTAAATTAGTATTGAAACAGATAACCCTACACAGTATGTTTGTTTGTAGATAATCGTTATTTTTGGTTATTGAAGTCTTACTTGTCAGAGAACAGGAAAACCTTTATTCTGGGCCACTTTCGCCCGAAACTGGTTGAGGGCGAAAGTGAGCCAGAATGAAGGTTTTCCTGTTCTCTACGTCTTACTTGTCAGAGAACAGTAATATGCGCTTGCGTGTGTGTGTGTGTGTGTGTGTGTGTGTGTGTGTCTGCCCGCCTCTCTGTCTGTCTGTCTGTCTCTCTCTCTGTCTCTCTCTTCTCTGTCTGTCTGTCTGTCTGCCGGTGATTCTCTCTCTCTCTTCCGCCACAGGAAAAGGCGGTTTTTAGGCACTTTCGCCCAAAAACTCGGTGGTGAAGCAAGTGAGTCAGAATCGGTGTTTCCTCGTTCTCTAGCATACAGAAACCATGTGTAATCCATCTGGAAGACCGAACCATTCATATCGCCTGCTCTGAGGCCTGTCGTCTGCCTATCCCACCTCGTCAGTGAGACACGGCTGATAGTGTTTGTGCTCCCTTGGCATCAAATAGAGATATACCGCAGTCTACAATTCTGTGGTATCCTCACCACCAAGGGTTCAAAAACAGAATCCACCAGCACCCCCAAAGCAGCCAACGACGGGTAGAAAAGTGAAATAAAAAGAGAGTGGAGTAAGGAAATAAGTTGCTGAAAAAACTACAATCATTGTGTAAACAGTCTTAAATGTAGGAAAATCATCTTTGAGCCTATGCTGAGGATCCATTTAAGGATCGAAAGGCGGTCAAAAGGTGTCAACAGTCAGAGTGGTCCGCTCTATTGTGTAATAACCAATGCATAGTCCGTCACACAAGTGCTGGCATAAAGTGTTGATAACAACTACTGGAAAGTGACCTGACTGCGGTGCAGAAACACTGGTCACGGTTCGAAATTCTCCATTTCTTGACCAGCTGAAGAATCTGTCGATCTATCCCGATGCCACCAGACGGAATGAACAAACCCCAAGTTTTCTAGTAACTCTAATAACCGGAATTGCAAACTGCAGACAAACAAAACGTGCGCGTGCGTGCGTGCGTGCGTGTGTGTGTGTGTGTGTGTGTGTGTGTGTGTGTGTGTGTGTGTGTGTGTGTGTGTGTGTGTGTGTGTGTTGGGGGAGTCGGAGGGGACGGGGTTGGAGGTGGGCGCATGGTGGAAGGCGAGTGATGTGTGAAGTTTTTTTCGAAAGCTGTAAGGGAGCTCACTGTCCATCGATGCTGCTCTGCGACAAGATATTGGTTACTTCCCTTGCATCGCATGCTGTAAAACACCCGTCTGTCTGTCAACACTTTTTTGATGAAATGGCTGGCTGACTAAACAATCCATCAAACTCACCCATGCTCATTAGACCCACCGAACACAAACATGGAATCAAGGGGGGGGGGGGGGGGGGGGTAGAAGACGAGTTGAAATTATGATAATGATGATTAAAGGAAGAAAACATTACTGCTGCTGTTACACTACTACTACTATTACTACGACTACGACTACTACTACTATTACTATCAATAATGATGGCAGTGTAATTACATAGTAATGATACTGACAAAAATGATCATAGCAACTGTAGTAACAATACTGACAGAAGGGGAGTAAGAAAAGGAGTTAGAGGATAGTTAATTATATGGTTATATTGGCAATAATATTAATGATGATGATGACTGTTCGTTTTGAAGACAATCGCAAGGTATTCCTCTTTATAGTCGGTCTTTAACGTCGACAACTTGATTATTACACCAGCTGCGCCCTCAAGAAGAGGAGAACGAAAATTTCGACTGTTTCCTACAAATAGAGTTCGCTTCTATTTTTGATGAATGCGGGAATAAAGCAATTACAAAAGATGGGAGGGGGGGGGGGGGGGGGGGGGGCTTCTACCTCTTCAAGACAACAAAGAGCTTATTCGTATCGAAGCTCAAGTACGTTTTTGAACGGAAAGAAGCTGAGCGTAGGTCGTTTTAACTTCGTTTTTGTTTTTCATCTCTAATTCTCTTACTTCTCAGTGCATGCTAATATGTATTTTCTACGTGAGTTGGCTACGTGAGTGACCAGACTCTGTAAACATTCTTGCGACTGGTGGAAAGAGACGTCGGCATTCATCTATTGACATATGCAGCTGTATACCGTAAATTTTCTAGTAGACAATACAATTTCTCTCTCAGAGTTGCCTGGTAGGACGTAGCTCATTTTTGATGAGCGTCGCGGAGTGCGAATTCCGACGGTTCTTACCAGCCAGCAGAATCAATTCACTGTTGTCTTCTTGTTTGATTCGGTCAGTGCGATCGCTGGTTTGGCGGGGCAAGGTGACATGTATGCATCTGGCCAGCTGCTCATGCATTGCGCTTCATTACCACTCAGTCTGTTGTCTCCCGTTCTCAAGTTGAACAGGATCACCAGAGGAGAAGATGAAGAACGAAGATGAATAGTGGAGGTCGGGACAGACGGGAAAATGGAGGCAACAAAGAGGGGAGGGGGGGGGGGGGGGAGGGGGGTTGTAGTGCACTAGAAAAAAAAAAAAACAGTGACAAGAATGAAAAGACTAAGAAGCAGAGAGAAGCAAAGAAGAAAAGTGAGAAAGAAAGACCGATAGAAAGAAAGAACCAAAGAAGGAAATAAACAAATAAAAGGAATAAAATATAGTGGGAACAACCTGGAAGAGGAAACTGACAAGAAGTAAAGGCAGACAGGAGTTTGTGGATCCGGTTTGAGACTGTCGCCCCAGTTTCCTGTCCACAACTGCACGGGTCTGTATCTCTCGGGCCTGGTTGACGACTTGATCCGTCACGAAAGGACGCGGCGGAGTGCACCCTTGCCGTGTAGCCGTATATCAGAATGGAGCTCCACGGCGTTGTTCACATCTTCCTCGTTGATCATCAAAACATATTTTAAAAAAATGCTGTAGCGCTTTACCACAGTGACCTCAAATTCGTTTTGCTCTGTACGTCCATGCCCATGCTGTGTCCGAGTGGTCAGTTTAGACACGTTCTTTAGAACTGTTGAATGAACTTCACAAAGAATTGTTAGTGAGCTCGCCAAACAACAGGGACAACAAATTACAAGACAAATCACGACGCGTTTGACCTCTTGGGTCTTCTTCAGGCCAGATAAACGACATTCAGGACAATGGCAATGGAATCCCTTATCTTCTCACATTGGGCGCAAGATGGGCATGGAACGCCCAAGAACGCCCACCTTGCGCCGAATATCAGAAGAAAAGGGATTGCTCGTTCTTCGTTTTCATTGGCCTGAATGCTGCTTGTCGTGCCTTGAAGAAGGCCTAAGAGGTCAAAACGCGTTGTGTTTTGTCCTGTAATTTGTTTGTCCCTGTTGTTTAGCGAACTCGCGAATAATTCTTTTCAAAATGTGTTTCAACTTCCGGCTGCAGTCACCTCACCTTGAAGCTAACTGTTGAATGAATGTCGAAGTGCCTTCCAGGAAGGGACGCTCGCTCACACTAGCTCTGCGACTAAGCAATATATGCCTCCAGTATGGCGATTCAGAAGTTGATGCCCTGCGTGGGTCATGCTGGGTCAGAATTATTGCCTCCAGTATGGCGGGTTCAGAAGTTGATGCCCTGCGTGGGTCATGCTGGTCAGAATTATTGCCTCCAGTATGGCGGGTTCAGAAGTTGGTGCCCTGCGTGGTCATGCTGGGTCAGAATTATTGCCTCCAGCATGGTGGGTTCAGAAGTTGATGCCCTGCGTGGGTCATGCGGTCAGAATTATTGCCTCCAGTATGGCGGTTCAGAAGTTGATGCCCTGCGTGGGTCATGCTGGGTCAGAATTATTGCCTCCAGTATGGCGGGTTCAGAAGTTGGTGCCCTGCGTGGGTCATGCTGGGTCAGAATTATTGCCTCCAGCATGGTGGGTTCAGAAGTTGGTGCCCTGCGTGGGTCATGCTGGGTCAGAATTATTGCCTCCAGTATGGCGGGTTCAGAAGTTGGTGCCCTGCGTGGGTCATGCTGGGGTCAAAATTTATTGCCTCCAGCATGGTGGGTTCAGAAGTTGGTGCCCTGCGTGGGTCATGCTGGGTCAGAATTATTGCCTCCAGCATGGTGGGTTCAGAGTTGGTGCCCTGCGTGGGTCATGCTGGGTCAGAATTATTGCCTCCAGTATGGCGGGTTCAGAAGTTGGTGCCCTGCGTGGTCATGCTGGGTCAGAACAAGCGCAACTGAACACCGCCGAAATGGCTTGCTGCAGCGCAGTGTCTCCTCTGGTGGGTTACCTCATGTCGACTTGATGGAATTGACTGCTCAGTGTGAAACTGCTGTGCGGGGGTCCACCACAGGATGGACTGGGTGTGGTTGTGTATGGGGGAGACGGAATGAATGGATGGGCTGGGAGTGATGGCAGTGAGAGGGTATCAAGATGAGGGAAGGAAAACGAGAAGAAAGAAAGAAGAGGAGGAGGAGGAGCATAAAGAACGAAGATAAATAGTGGATAAAAAAAAAAAACGAATGTAAAAAAAAAAATCAAAATGAGAGAGAGAGAGAGAGAGAGAGAGAGAGGAGAAAGAAAAAAAGACACAGACAGAGGGTAGGGGGAATGGGGGATAGGTGAGAGAGAAATAAAGAGAGACACAGAGACAGTAACAGTAAGACAGAGAGAGAGAGAGTGTGTGTGTGTGTGTGTTTGTACAGGGAGTGTGGAGTGGGGGGGGGGGGGGGGGGGGGGGGGGGGGGGGGGGGGGGGGCAGGCGGACGTGGAGACAGGAAAGGGAAGGGGAGTGGTGAAGTGGAGAGGAGATGGGAGGGAGGAGGTTGACAAGCTGTACATAAACCCTAAATCCTCTCCTATGGTGAAACACATGAAGTTAATTATAAAAAGCAAGAAACTACAGCTGCAAGTAGACAACAGTAGCAGCAGCAGCAGTGAAACAGCTTACCCGGTGCACGTGTAATGCGATTGTAGAGCAGTGGTTTGCAGAATATGAATTCTTTCTTGTGGTGTTTGTTATTATTATTATTATTATTATTATTATTATTATTATTATTATTATTTATTGCTGTTGTTGTTCTTGTTGTCGTCGTCGTTGTTGTTGTTGTATCATCATCATTATTGTTATGTTGTTGTTGGTGTTGTTCTGCTGCTTCTGAGCACAAAATCAATATTCTAGTCAAAAAATGGTTGTCTTCTCTCTCTCTCTCTCTCTCTCTCTCTCTCTCTCTCTCTCTCTCTCTCTCTCTCTCTCTCTCTCTCTCTCTCTCCTCTCCCTCTGTGTGTGTGTGTGTGTGTGTGTGTGTGTGTGTGTGTGTGTGTGTGTGTGTGTGTGTGTGTGTGTGTGTGTGTTCTACAACACACCTCAATATACATATTTCAAACATATACTTAACTTAAGAAATACCCTTTGATTTGATAAAATTAAAATAGGAACAGTGAGAGAGTTCCATTTGTTGTCGGTAAAATAGGATGAGACTCTATTGGTATGAACGGACAGAGAAACACACACACACCACACACACACACACAGAGAGAGAGAGAGAGAGAGAGAGGAGAGAGAGAGAGAGAGAGAGAGAGAGAGAGAGAGAATTAATACAGTCAAAAGAACCGACAGAGTCGCCAAACAAGAGAGAGAGAGAGAGAGAGAGGGAGAGGAGAGAGAGAGAGAGAGACAGAGAGAGCCGGGAGAGAACACGTCTTATCAGCATCGCACGTGCTGCACACGTACACACGTGCAAGTGGAACAGGTCATTGCTATATTTACCTTCCAACATGGCGCCCTAAAGCAACACAAAGGAAATCGTCGGAAACCAAGCGAAGTTAACCAGCCGAATTTCTCAACCCATCGCCATCTCTCGTCAGTAAGCCTTTTTCCTCTTTCTCTGTTTATTCCATCTGAACATATTCATGTCTCATGCCACATTTAGTTCGAGCATGTGTCATAGCATTTGATCGCCATAAATCAACAACACACTCAGACTCACAGGAGTCGACCTCATTCTTAGCATTTATGACGCAGTTTTGGGTTGTTTTTGTGTGTGTATGTTTTGCATAGTTGCTTTTCCGTATCTGTTGTCGAAGCAATATTTAAGATTAGGAGTTCTTTTCTTCCAAGATAGTTGCCACATTCTTCAAAGACTGAAAGGATTAGTTGTTTCGTACAAATCATTTCGTTAACGTTAAAAGTTTTACAGGGGGAAGGAGCAGACGAAATTTTGACATCGATGATTTCAACAAGACTAACATTTCTTAGTGTTGGGGTCTTTTAACTCGAATAATTTGAAGGTTACTTCCTGTCTTAGAGCAAACCTGATCGCATATTAATACAGTTTTGATATGTTGTTGGCTTGTAGTTCATACTGTTTGCTACAGTCGAGATAAAGACTGGAGGAAAGGATTGTAGGCTACCGACTAAACTGACTG
>JAFLJL010008276.1:0-10000 GCA_018398815.1 Conus ventricosus
GGGGGGACGTGGACGTATATGAGGTTCGAATGGTAAGGGGTTAGAACGGCTATACAGTTCTCACAGTGAGGTGGGTGGGGTGAATCTGTATGTAATGTTATTATTAAGGAAAAAGGGCACAGTTGGTGTACCATATACAGTGAGTGGGTGTGGGGGTGGGGTGGAGTCTGTATGTAATTGGTTGATTATTTAAGGGGAAAGGGCGATAAATGTGTGGTACCAGAGTACAGGCGATTTTTCAATTAGCTATACGAAACGTCGAGGAGAGGTGGGAGGGTTCTCTATCTGTCTGAATGTATGTCTGTATGTCTCTGTCTGTCTGTCTGTCTGTCTGTCTGTCTGTCTGTCTGTCTGTCTGTCTCTCTCTCTCTCTCTCTCTCTCTCTCTCCTCTCTCTCTCTCTCTCCTCTCTCTCACTCTCTCTCTTTCTCTCTCTCTCTCCCTCTCTCTCTCTCTGTTATGAGAGACATACAGAGAGGGAGAGAGAGGGGGGGGGAGAGAGAGAAGAGAGAGAGAGAGAGAGAGAGAGAGAGAGAGAGAGAGAGAGAGAGAGAGAGAGAGAGAGAATGACTGACAATGACAATGACAATGAATACAGTTTGATGTCATCACAAAACTTGCTATTTGACAGGGGAACACTGCTTGAACAAAATTAAGAAAAAAACTAAATTAAAGAGAATCAGATAGCAAATAAAAATAGTAAACACATTAATAGCAAGCGACCAACAGGCCTAGTTAATCAGCTGAGAGGACAATAGGACTTAATAAGAAAAAAACATTAATTCTACTTAAGTATTGAAAGCTTCCTTTTTCGAAGAATATTTGCTTCTGCGATAAATTTAGCAATAGATTTTAAGTTGTTTTCACTATCACTCTGTAACAGAGTGACTAAGTCACGTTCTTCTGCTAATACTGATTTAAAGACCGCATTTTCCCCGTACCTTTCCATACACCTCACACTGAAAGAAAAAGTGAAATTCATCTTCTATATTATTTTTTTTACAAATTGACAGATACAATTAGGTTCATTATTAAATATACTATAACCATCTTTCTCTAGCATATAGACCAAGCTGCCCTGTTAAGGCAAAGTCAAGTAGTCCATTTTGTCAAAAATGAGGTTATTTGTGAATCACAGTCACCATTTAGGTGCGCATCTTCTGTGTTATTTTTTAGGCTGAACGGCCTTTAGTTTTCGAGATTTAAGCAAGTATGTCCATGTTAAATTTCCTTTAAGTACCAGAATGTTTTGACAGAATGAAGTAAGTCCTACAACTCCAGATTCCCTTGATGTACTATAAATACCCTCTACATGCTTCGTCGATCACAATTTGATGGCAAAAGAGAGCATGTCCTTTAGCCAGTGAGAGAAAAGGATCTAGTTGCAAACCAATCAGAATACTTGTTACTTGATTGTTGGGATCGTGCGGCGAGTAACCATGGGTGATTCAGACACATCAGAGTAGTTCTGGTTAATACTTAAATATGATGTTGAGAGTGTTTATAGTAAGTTGATAATGTTGAATGCGTGTTTGTGTGTAACTTGTCGTCTTGGCCGTGCAAATGCTTGAAAATATAATGGGCCAGTCATTGGCTGCTTGATCAAGTTTTGGCTTTGATCTAGTTTTCAGTTTGTTTCTTCACTACCGTATCATCTAGCAAAAGGTGCATTCAGTGCCAAAAAAAAACAAAAAAAAAAAGTTTCCCCCCAAAAGAAAAGGAAAAACCCCACAAGAAAGCAAGCCACCAAAGGCCCGGGAAATGGGGGTGGGGGAGGAAAAAGGAAAAAGAAAAAAAAAACAAAAAGAAAAGGGAAAGAAAAGTTAAGGCAAAAAAGGGAATGGGGGGAAAAGGTTTAAAATAACCAAAAAAGGATTGAAAAGGAAAGGGAAAAAGGGGGAAAAAGGGGGAAAAGGAAAAAGGAAAAATATAAAAAAAGAAAAAGGGAAATTAAAAAATTTTTTTGAAAAAGGGTAAAAAAATTAAAAACAAAAAAAAATTTAAATTTTTCTTTTTAGAAAAGGGAAAGGTAGGGGAAGAAAAGGGAAGGGGGAAGGGGGAAAATTTTTTTGAAAAAGGAGGAAAGGAAAAAGAAAAAAAGGGGGGAGGGGGGGGAAAAAAAAGGGGGGAAAAAGGGGGGGAAAAAAGGGAAGATTTTTTTTTTTTTTAAATTCCAGTTTTGCCTTGAAAACCAACCCCAAAAAGGAGGAAAAATCCCCTTTTAACTTTGATTTTGGGGGAAAAGGAGTCCTTTTGGCCCCCATTGGGGAAAGGTTTTTTTAAACCCGTTTTGTTTTTGAATTGGTGGGGCGGGGGCAAAAGTAAACCCAGGGGGGATTAAGACCCCATCAGATTAAGTTCTGGTTTAATACTTGAAATTTTGTGTTTTGTTAGGGGGTTTTTAAAGTAATGTTGTAAGGTTAAATGCGTTTTTGGGGTTTGAAAATTTTTTGGGCCTTTCCGTGCAAATGTTTGAAAATTTTATGGGCCAGTCATTTGGGCTTCCTTAAATTTTTGGCTTTTTTAATTTTTTCGGGTTGTTTCTTCACCCCGGGTTTAATAGTCTAGCCATAAAGGGGGCATTCAGTGCCCCCCTATGGATGCGTGGTTGAGCATTGTCAGTGGATTGCCCATAAAATTGTGAGGGCCCCCCAAAAAAATGAAAGATAATCGCGGAAAGGGTGTTCGCCGCTGCGGGCAACAAAAAATAGTGGGGCCTTTTTTGGGGGGGTTAAAAGGGTTTTTTTTGGATCAAACAATTGTAAAGTGTTAAATTCTTTAAAAATCAGGAAATATTTTCGTTTAGAAGGGGGGGAAAATTAGGGGCCTTTAAAAAAACCCAATTTTTCGCCACCATCAATAGGAAATTTAAAAGGAAAATATGGGCCCCCTAGTTTTTTTCTAAAAGTGTGTGTATGCGTGCCGCCCTGTGTGTGTGTGTTTGTTGTGTGTTTTTGTGGGGTGTGTGTGGGGGTGTTGTGCGCGCGGTGCGTGCTTTCATGTTTGTGTTGTGGGGGGGGGGGGGGGGGTTTTCGTTACGAGTTAAGTGGGGATTGTGGGGGTTTGGGGAAAACCATATAAAACGTATTTAGAAAAAAAAAATGCACGAAATTTTTACTCCTTTTATTTTACTTTCCCAAAATTCCCCTCCTCTTTCTTTTCAAACCCCTTTTCTTTTTTGCATCTTTTTTTTTCTCGTCTTCTCCCCTCTCTCCTCCTCTCCCCCCCTCTCTCTCTCTCTTTTCTCCTCTCTCTCCCCCTTTTCCTCCCCTTCTCTCTCCCCTTTTAACCCTTCCTTCCCCCTCCTCCCTTTTTTCCCTTTCCCCTTTTTTCCCTCTCTCTGCCCCCCTTCTTCCCCTTTCCTTTCTCTCCTCTTTTCTTTTTGCCCTCTGTCCCTCTGTCTCTGTCTCTGCCTGCCCTCGGGTCCCCCCTCTCCCCTCTTTCTCCTCTCCTCCCCTCCCCTCTCTCTCCTTCCCTCTCTCTTTTCCCCTTTTCTCTGTCTCCCCCAAATTTCTTTCCCTAAAAAAAGTTTTTTCTACAGTATCACCCGTTTAAATTTTGAAAACCCTTTGGGGTGGGACCCCCCTTTGGTTTTTTCCCCAATTTTAAATTTCATTTTTTTTATGTTGATTTGAATGCTGTTTCGAAAAAGGCCCAAAAATAAAAATTAAAAAAAAAACACGGGGATGATTTTTTTAGAAAATTTAATTAAAAAACCCCAAAAACGTAATCCCAATTTCCCTTTTTGGATTCCCGGGGTTTTAAACTGAAATTTCATTTAAACGACTGGGAAAAAGTGCCCAGCATTTTCATGCGCTTGTAAAAAATTACAACTTCATAAATGAAACCTTTTTTTTTTTAAAATTTTTAACAAAAAATTTTGGGACCCAAAAATAATGTGGCAAAAACAGTATGTACACATACTCGCTTTTGAAAAACCCTTTTAAAAGCCTGTTTTATTAAATTTTTGGGCAGAAAAAGAAAATCCAAAAAAATTTTAAAAAAAAAGAAAATAAGAAGCTACGTAAACCCTGAATGGCAAAAAATTTCGTCCCCTGCCCCGAATATAACCCCGAAATAAAAACAAAAAAAACTTTTTGCCCTTGTTTGAGATTAAATTTTAAAACAAAAAAAATGCTTTTTTTTCTCAAAATTTGTTTTTAAGGACTTGTTTTGGGTTTTCCCTTAACGGGGCAAAGGGGGGCCCCTTGTTCAAAAGCGTGTTTAATTTAAACCCCTAGCCTTTTCCCGCTTTTAACAACCGAAAAATTTCTTTTTTTGGCTGTAATTTCACAATAAACTCAAGAACCAAGAGTATTTCTCAAAAATTTTCTAATTCAGAGTGCCAATTTTTGGGGGGTAGGAGGATATCAAACCCCTTTTTAATTTCTAAGATAAAAATTTTGCCCGTTCTCAAAAACCCGGTTTTATTCCATACAAAACCAATTTCCAGTTTTCGAAAAAGGAGTTTTTTTTACCCCAGAAACCCAGTTTTTTGGGTCTTCCTTTTTCATGTTGTTTTAATAACATTTTAATATGCTTTTTTATTAATTCTTTGCTTTGGGGAATTTTAAAAGGGAGTACCCCAATACTTGACACATTTTTTTGGAACGCAAAAATGGCAAAATGGAGAAAGGGGTAGAGAGAGAGAGAGAGAAGAGGGGAGAGGGGAGAGAGGGGGGAGGGGGAGAAGAGAGAGAAAAAGGGGGGGGGTAGAGGGGGAGGAAAAGAGAAAAGGGGGGCTACAAAAACATTTCCCAAACGGCCATTTGGGGGTGCTGGTTGAAAACAATGTAAAATTATCTACAAATACAGTCCCAAATGCGTTTTTTTTTTTTTTTGGGTCTTTCCCTTTACACCTCTTTTCTTTTTCCCCCCTCCCGCCCCCCTCCCCCTTTCATCTCTGTTGTCGTCGGGGCTGCCGGGTCTTTTCTGCCCTGTCTTTTTTCTGTTTACCCTAAATTCCCCTGGTGAAAAAACATTTCTTGGGTTCGTTCGTCCTTTCCCTCCCCTCTCCTCTCTCCCCTTCTCTCCCCTCCCCTCCCTTTTCCTCCCCCCTCTCTCTCTCTCTCTCTCTCCCCCTCTCTCTCTCTCCCCTTCTCTCTCTCGGGCACCTAAACTCTGGGGATGGGAAAATACCTTTGCATGTGCGTTTTTATGGCGTTGTAAACTATACAAAATGAGGCAGGGGGAAGGGTGAAAAAACACTCTACCCTTACAAATACCTCGCATGTGCATCTGGAGTATGCGGGGGAAAATCTCTTGCCAGTTTTGTTTTATTCATGACGGGGGAAAAAAGGGCGGGGACGTTGTGGGTTCTGAAAACCACCCCTTAAAAAACCGATTCTCAGCATCCCTTTTTTTCTTCTAGCTTTACGGGCGTAAACGTGAATGGTTGAACCGTTTCACTTTTCAAAATTTAGTGAAACTCATAACTTTTTTTTTTCTTAACTTATTTAATAAAACAATTTTAAAATTAGTAGCAAGTAAAAGTTTCCCCTCTGTAAGCAAAGATGGGGGGTAAAATGAACTGGGGAAGTCATGGGAAAAAAAATTTTTAAAAAATTTAGGGGGTTTTTTTTGTCCTTTGACAAAGTTTTTTTTTGCTGTAAAAAATCGTACGTTTTGGCAAAAAAAGTTTTGTATGTGCAATATGAAAAGGAAATTTTTGTTACAAAACATTCCAAAACGGGGGTATGAGCAATAGAGAAAGGTTTTTCTTTTCAAAACGTGTTTGGGATGATCAAAGTGAGAAAGGAAATTTTTGTTACAAAAAGTGGGTAGAAAGCAATGTGAGAAAGGTTTTTCTTGTTTCAAAACGATTTCCCAAACGGGGTATGATGAAAAAATGAGAAAGGTAAAATTTTCTTCACAAAAAAGATTCTCACAAACGGGGGTAAGATGGGAATTTGAGAAAGGGTTTTTTTGTTACAAAACTTGGTTTTGATCCCCCAAAGGGGGAAAAGGGATTCTTGCACAAAAAAGATTCTCACAAACCCGGGTTTGAAGTTATTAAAATGTTTAAATCCCTCCTTGACACACTAGGGGGGTGAAATTTTGCATCAATCCCGCCCTGTTCATTTTTCCCAAAAACTTTTTGTTATGCTCTGGAAATAAAAACGCCACAAATAACTTTAAAGAATAAGCCTTTCATGAAAAAG
The DNA here is from genome assembly GCA_018398815.1 of Conus ventricosus. NCBI lineage: Eukaryota > Metazoa > Mollusca > Gastropoda > Neogastropoda > Conidae > Conus > Conus ventricosus. Next base: position 6,161 of record JAFLJL010008276.1, read on the forward strand.
TCAACTTTTAGGGCTTTGCAATCTAGAGTCAAATCTATCCTAAACGTTAAAATTAAATGAAAAAGGAGGGTTTAAAGCTACCCTACAAGGCATATTGATTTTGGTAAATTTTATGGTTTTTTGAGAGAAAAGGAAAAAATGGGGGTTTTGAAATTTTTAAAAAAAGCGTTGAATAAGGGATTGGTATTGGGCCCGACTGCTGACTGCGTTAATTTAAAGGGAAACGGATTTACTACTGACTGACTTTGTGAAAAGGAATTTTTTATGACTGACTGAATGGGCCCATGAAACATTTACCCTCAGATTTAAAAAATTGCTGACTGATGATTGGAAAAGATGACTGACTGAAACCATTTAAAAGTCAGATTAACAATTTCTGTCTGATGAAATTTGGGATTTCTGACTGACTGAAAACCCTTTTTTTGTCAGATTAAAATATTGCTGTACTGATTTGGGACTTGGGGTGACGACTGAATCCCCTTTTTTTGTCAGATTAACATTTTTCTGTACTGATAATTGGGATTTAATGGCAAAATCAAATTGTTGGGGAAAAGAACTTTTTGTTCTACATTTTCAAAGGGAAATTTAAACAAATCTTTTCCAATCAACAAGGAAAAAACAAACTGCAAAAACAAAAACACGGGCTCGTTTCGGGCCTCTTAGATCTTCTTCAAGGGAAATAAACAACATTCAGGACAATGGGGGAAAAAGAACGACCCTTGGGGACAAGGGTAGGCGTTGAATTTTTTCAATTCCCTTTTAAAAAAAAAAAAAATTTTTTTTCAATTTCCGTCTTTCTTTTACCCCACTTTTAAAACCCAAATTTTTTTTGTCTTTTGACAAAGGGCAGGACTGAATTTTCTAAACAATTTAGAAAGTGTGCAAAGCTAACGGCCATTAACAAAATTGATTTACAAAATTTTAGGGGCTTAAAAACCACATCTCTGTTTATCATTCTCCTTAAAAAAAGGAAGAAACGAATCCCTTTTTTCCAAAGTAAGAGAGCTTAAAAAAAAAGTTTATTTTTTTTTGGTTGCACTTATTTTCCAGAATTAAGGTTTCAGGGGAAAAAGTTATCAAAATAAAGAATTTTAAAAAAAACAAACCTTTTTTTGGGTTTTTAAAAGTATTGTTTTGTTTGTAAAGAAATTAGAATAAAAGTTCAACTTTTTTGTATTTGAAAAAAAGCAATCTAAAAGCATGTCAACATGTTGCATATTTTACGGGTTTTTTTTTTGGGCTTTAAGGGTTTTTCCATGTAGTCCCCTTTCCCCCCAAAATTCTTATGGGGTTTGATCTAGTGAATTAAAAATCTCTCTCTCTTTTCTCTCTTCTCTCTTTTTTCCTTTTTCCTTTTTCTCCTCTCCTCTCTCTCTCTCTCTCTCTCTCCTTGTTTGTGGGTTTTGTGTGGGGGTGTGTGTGTGTGTGTTGTGTTTGTTGTTAAAAGGGCCCCTTTTTTCAAAGGGGCCCCTTTGCCTACCCTTGCCTTAGGGGGGGGGGGGGAAATCAAAACCTACATATATGGTGGGGGGAAAGGGGGGTTTTTTCTTTCGGTGAGTTTAAAATTTATATTAGGGAATGCAAAAAACTCCCCCCCCCCCTTCCCCGACTCCCCCTCTCTCTCTCTCTCCTCTCTCTCTCTCTCTCCTCTGTCCCTTTTTGGGTTTCCCCCTCTGGGCGTTTCCCGTCTGTTTTTTTCTCTCTTCTTTCTGTTGCCTTTTTGTCCCCGTCCGTCCGTCTGTCCCGTCTGTCTGTTGTCTGTCTTCGTCCCGTCTTGTCCCCCCCCCCGTCTTCTGTCTCTCCTCTTCACTTTTCCCCTCTCTCTCTCCTCTCTCCTCTCTTTTCTTTCTTCTCTCACTGTGTGTGTTGTTGTGTGTGGTGTGTGTTGTGCGTGCTTGTGTGGTATGTGTTGCGCCGCGGTTTTTGTGTGTACGTGCGTGCTTGGGGTGCGGGGCGCGTGCACGCGCCGCCGGGGTTTTGTGTATGTGTGTTCCCCACTCTCTCAAGAGACACATTTCATGTGTTGGAACCCCCCTGGTGGGTGACTTACCCTTTTGTGGTTTTCTCTGTCTGTCCCCTTCCGGGTTTCCTTTTAAATTTTGATAAGGGCAGGAGGTTTTGGGCAATACGCGTTTCAAGCAAAATCCGGAAATTTGGGAGTGTCTTTCTTCAGGAAGGAAACATTTGTTTGTTTTTTGAATAGTTTCACATTCCCCTTCTGAAACATTAGGTTTTCCTTACTACAGGAAGGGAAAAAAACGTTTGGGTTTTAAAAAGGTTTTTCCCCCAAAACCTCTTTTTGAAGACATAAGAGAGCCCTTTCTTCGGGGAGGAAAAAAACTTTGTTTAAAAGTTTGCACCCTTCCTCTTCGAAACATTAGAGTGCCTTACTACAGGAAGGGAAACATCGTTTGTTTAGAATAGTTTGCACATTCCTCTTCTGAAGACATAAGAGTGCCTTACTTCAGAAGGGAAACATCGTTTGTTTAGAATAGTTTGCACATTCCTCTCTGAAACATAAGAGTGCCTTACTTCAGGGGAGGAAAACATCGTTTGTTTAGAATAGTTTGCACATTCCTCTTCTGAAGACATAAGAGTGCCTTACTTCAGAAGGGAAACATCGTTTGTTTAGAATATTTTTGCACATTCCTCTTCTGAAGCCATAAGAGTGCCTTACTTCGGGAAGGGAAACATCGTTTGTTTAGAATAGTTTGCACATTCCTCTTCTGAAGACATAAGAGTGCCTTACTTGAGGGGAGGAAACATCGTTTGTTTAGAATAGTTTGCACATTCCTCTTCTGAAGACAATTGATGGCAAATATCCAACATTCTGGGACATTGTAGTGACAAGCATACACCCTGAATGTGTGTATGCTGAGCGCGAACGCGCGCGCGCGCACGCGCGCACACGCGCGCGCGCCGCGCGCGTGTGTGTGTGTGTGGTGTGTGTGTGTGTGTGTGTGTGTTGTGATGCATGCGTGCGTGCGTGCGTGTGTGTGTGTGTGTGTGTGTGTGTGTGTGTGTGTGTGTGTGTGTGTGTGTGTGTGTGTGGTGTGTGTGTGTGTGGATTCTCTCTTTTTCTCTGTGTCTCTGTCTCTCATTTTCTCTGTCTCTGTGTGTCTGTCTCTGTCTCTCTCTCTCTCTCTCTCTCTCTCCTCTCTCTCTCTCCTCTCTCTCTCTCTCTCTCTCTCTGTATATATATATATATATATAAAATATATATATATATATATATGTATATATAATATATATATATATATATATATATATATATATATATATTATATATATTTGTTAAAAAATAAGGTTTAAAACTATCTACAGCGCTGTTTCATGCAATGCAATCATCAGGATGTGGTGGTCTGTGCTGCCGGTGTTTTATAACTGCTTGTGTTGTCTGTCATCACGTGCTGTCTGTGTTTTTCATGTGTTTCTGGTTCTTGTTCACTGATAGGAATTTCCACTTGTGCCTGCAGTTGTTAACCATTTCTATCCTAGTATTTAAAGTTGCCAGTTGTGGTTTGCATAGTATTATGTACTTTTTCTGTTGAGCATGGGTTTAAACATCTTTTTGAAATGTTGTTGTATGGTGCTGCTCTTTCTATATTTTCCAGGATATATTGTATTCTAATCTTTTTCTCTTTGAGCTTCCAGATGTATTTACTCAATTCTGTTTGGTTTTTTGTATCGTTCTTTGTTAAATGACTGTTTGTGGTTTGCATATCTAGTTTTAAATTGGTTTTCAGTGATACCTATATATGTTTCTTCTGCGTTCTCTGATTACAGTGGCTTGGTACACAATGCTGTTGTAGAGGCATTTGTTGCTCAGAGGGCACTGTT
>JAFLJL010008276.1:15000-17378 GCA_018398815.1 Conus ventricosus
TAACCTGTCATTCATACTGGGCAAACTGGACGTCTGTGAGCTAGAACTAACCTGTCATTCATACGGGCAAACTGGACGTCTGTGAGCTAGAACTAACCTGTCATTCATACTGGCAAACTGGACGTCTGTGAGCTAGAACTAACCTGTCATTCATACTGGGCAAACTGGACGTCGTGAGCTAGAACTAACCTGTCATTCATACTGGGCAACTGGACGTCTGTGAGCTAGAACTAACCTGTCATTCATACTGGGCAAACTGGACGTCTGTGAGCTAGAACTAACCTGTCATTCATACTGGCAAACTGGACGTCTGTGAGCTAGAACTAACCTGTCATTCATACTGGGCAAACTGGACGTCTGTGAGCTAGAACTAACCTGTCATTCATACTGGGCAAACTGGACGTCTGTGTGGCCTGAGAAAGAAATTCGTAAAATGAGTAAATGGATTGAGGTCAGTGTGACCTGGATATATATATATATATGCTCTTTACGGTTAGAAACGCGACAAAACAAGGGCAAATTGCAACGAAACTTTAATATGATACCATTTCATTCACAGTAGACATATTTCAAAGCGGTTTTTTGCATAGCATTGATTGAAATTTGATCTTTTCAGATAAAACTAAGCACGTATTGTCACTGTAAAGTTTTCAAGAGTTTTCGCCTGGATCCAGCACCCGCGCAAAGGCCTCAATATCGGGTGTGCCACCTCCAGCAATCACGGTGAGATTGCACCGATTGGCATGGAGTTGACAAGTCGATCAAGAAAGGCCTGAGGACTTGGTTCCACTGACGCTGGATCTCCCGTCTCAGAGCCACAGCATTGTGAGGGCGTTGGGCTGCTCGTTGATGCGGCGTTTCAGGAAGGCCCACAATGTTCGATAGGGTTCAAGTCTGACTTAGAGCAGGCCAGTCCATCATCTGGACATTGTTCTGCTGAAGGAAGGCTTGTGTGACCTGTGCTCTGTGGGCCGGGGCGTTGTCTTGCTGGAAAACATATTGGCGGCGTCTTGCAAACAAGGGCACTACGACAGGGCGCAGGACCTGTGCTATGTAGCGAAGGGCAGTGACTCCACCGCCACGCCCGGGTGCAGTTGAAGAACCTGGTCCAATGAATCTGTTGCCACACATTGCCCCCCACATCATGACGGACTGGCCGCCCCACGGGTTGTGCTGCTGCACGTATGACCAGCAAAGCGCTGGCCACGAGGACGATACACGTGAACACGCTTGTCAATCTGATCCAGACAGAATCGAACCTCGTCGCTGAACACGACAGTTCTCCAGTTTGTTTCCCTGTGCCTGTGAACCCAATTCAACCGGGCAGCACGAGCTGTGGCGACAGATAGTGACCATGGTAGGGTCGGCGGCAGTACAGCTGGTGGCGTCTGAAAAGCTGCAGGATGATGGGGGGGCGAATTACCTGTTGCCGGGTCCATGAATCTGTCGTCCCACTGAAGAGGCACTTTGAAAAGGGTTTGCCTGAAGCTACCACCACATTTTTCACCCCTGGTGAGCAGTGAGGACGCGTGGCCGACCAGGTCTGGGGCATCACGAACAGTCCCATGGCTTGATGGCGATTTGCAAGACGAAAAATTGTTCGCCCGGGTGCACTTTAGCGCCCTAGCGACGTCTTGCAACTCTTTTTCCCAAACCTCCACATGCCGATGGCTCGCCAGCGCTCAGGTGACGTCTACGCGGCATCCTTTGGTGTTGTGGTGTTGAGGAGAAAGTAACCTTTTTTGCGAGTTGTTTTTACCCACTGACACCAAACATTGGTGGCTTTGCATTTTACTCACCGTTAGTGTGTCCTCTGCTTTTTCACGGGACACAATTTTCACGTGAAATTTAACCTCAGTTAACGACACAGTGGCACTTTGCCGAGTAAGGTGAAAATGCGGGAACTTGGGGACAGGGCCATAACTCCGTCCGTGACAAAGTGATCTGCCCGGCTTTTTCGTGATCAAAAAAGAAAAGGCCTAGTTGCACTCAGACACATTTTGCAGTTTGTACAATAACCTGCCAGGCTATGTCGGATTTTCCAAATATTGCAACATTTGGAGCGGCCGTGTCCCCTTTTCTAAAAGTAAAGACTATATATATATATATATATATATATTAAAATTAATATATATTTTATATATATATATATATATTATATATTTTATATATATATATACGAAAATTAATATAAAGGAATTGGGAATACAGATCGCAAAAGAACAAACCGGGGGAAAAATTCACACACACAGGCCCCAACACAAAATTTTGCTTTTTTATACACAAAATTAATTTTTTTTTTTTTTGGGCGAAAACCTTACACACAACAAAACCCAACCAAAATTTTTTGGGGTTTTTGGGTGTTATCGACATTTTTT
>JAFLJL010008281.1:0-13296 GCA_018398815.1 Conus ventricosus
GTTCAGTAAGGATGTGAGGCCATGCTAATACCTCCCCCTTAGACCGTCTTCAATCATCTGAAGTGTGGGTAAATCAGAAATTAAGTCAATCTGGATGTTTGTAGACTTCAAGAAAGCATCCCAAGAAAGGCCAGGGCAGAGATGTAATGTGACGAGTCTAGACAGTAATGTTTCATACATGTAGATCTGTAATTCTGAAAGACGTCTGCCAATAAACACACGTCAGCCATCAAGTATTGATCGTGATAATCGCCCATTGTTTGGCATTGCAAATATGTCCAGGCTTTCTGTGCGTATTCATATTCAGCATCAGTTATGCCTTTCCCTCTAAGACTAGAAAAAATCGTCTTTATGCGGTAGCGCCGGCTCGTCAAAACTTTCCCACGAGTTCATGTATTCATAAGGATAAACTCCTTTACGCACTAAAGATGGGTCAAAGTATTGTTTAGTAATTGGAACGTCTTGTAGAGATCCCGCTAACTTAATCTAAACTCCCCATCAGATGTTGGGCAGAGTCATAAAAGGATAAACAGTCAAGAGTAAAAGTCATGTACTTTTCTGAAGACTGTGCAATGCAGGTAACCCTCTTATATTCAAAAGTCACTGCTTGCATAATAAAAATGAGAATCGTAGCCTCGTAAGTTATGAAAGAAGATAGGTAGCTTCCATTCTTAGGATCAACCTTAAGTGAAGATTACAATTGTTGTGCGCGGCCCCTCTGAACTTTCCAGTAATGTGATCGTGGTCTCTTACTGTGTCATCTAATAATTCTCTGTTATAATATCCAGCAGTGTGTAGATGAGTCAAGCGTTCTTAAGTCTTCAGGAGTCATAACAATGTCTGAAAGATTTAGTTGGTTGGATAACTGATTGCGAAGTTGTTTCATCTGTTCTAAAAAATCTACTAGCTGCGTTGGTGCCTCTATAAATCTCAGGTGTTGTGTGTTTGGCCGTCTGACCAAACAACAATATACGCATAAGAACAGATCTGATGGTGGGTTAAAAGTTGTTTTTTTGTTCTTGCTGTTGAGGGCCGTAGTACTGCGGTAATAGCGATTCAAAGTCAGCATAAACTATGTACGGGCCCATTTGCATTTTGTGTACATTCTTAAAACTAACTTAGACCCTGGTTTAGGTGTGAGGAGTTTGGTTTCGCAGTCTACAAAACTTTTACAATGTTTCTTATGACTGGCGCTGCTTCTATAGTGGGGATCTGACCAACATCTCTACAAAGCTCTTTTTTAGCATGATTCTTTGATGTAAACCCCATAAGTCTGCTTATTGTTCTGATTAATACATAATGACTCGCTGTACTATCTGCAAACAGTATCAAGTCTACATGCTTGTTAAGTGGTTCACCTAAAGTAGGGCGTTTGGAGAAATCCTTAGAGCACTAGATTGGCTATTACAGACCATGTGTATACGTTTATGGTGATTGGTTTGTTTTGCTCTTCAAACTGAGATATACTGCTTATACTTACTGGGAAGGTTATCATTGAGTGGAAAATGGAACCAACCTTAAAAGAAAAATATTCTATTACTCCTCTGAACAAAGGGGGAAAGCAAATTACAAAACAGACACAACGCGCTTCGACCTCTTTTTCTCTCAGCAGCAAGGCAAACAACATTAAGGACAATGACTTAAACGCCGAATTCGAGAAATAAGCGAACGCTCGTTCTTCGTTTTCGTTGTCCTGAACGCTGTTTCTCTTGCTTCATGAAGACCACAGAGGTCGAAACGCGTCTGTGTTTTGTTTTGTAATTTGCTTGTCCCCTTTTGTCCGGCAAGTAATATGATATTGTTTCTTTATAGCTGAGTAAGTCATTTGAATACCAGTATTGTTTTCGGGTATTCATTAATGCACCCCAGCAGAATACGTACAAAGTTGGCACACCCACAGATGGACGACACACCCACACACACGTTAACATCATTCTACATATAGATGGACGACACACCCACACACGTTACATCATTCTACATGTAGATGGACGACACACCCACACACGTATACATCATTCTACATATAGATGGACGACACACCCACACACGTTAACATCATTCTACATAATAGATGGACGACACACCCACACACGTTACATCATTCTACATATAGATGAACGTCACCACCCACACACGTTAACATCATTCTACATATAGATGGACGACACACCCACACACGTTAACATCATTCTACATATAGATGGACGACACACCCACACACGTTACATCATTCTACATATAGATGGACGTCACAACCCACACACGTTAACATCATTCTACATATAGATGGACGGCACACCCACACACGTTCACATCATTCTAAATATAGATGGACGACACACCCACACACGTTACATCATTCTACATGTAGATGGACGACACACCCACACACGTTAACATCATTCTAACATGTAGATGGACGACAAACTCACACACGTTAACATCATTCTACAGATATATGGACGACACACCCACACACGTATAACATCATTCTACATGTAGATGGACGACACACCCACACACGTTAAGATCATTCTACATATAGATGAACGACACACCTACACACGTTAACATCATTCTACATATAGATGGACGACACACCCACACATTAACATCATTCTACGCGTGTCGGATGCAACTGTGTGTGGCAACAAGAGTCATTGTCTCTGACATCCAAACTCCAATGCCTAGTGTTAAAAGGAATGTAAAGTAACTCCGCCCTTTAACATGGACAGACAAATCAGAAGACAAGACACAAACGCGTTTCGACTTACAAGGTCCTCTCAGGCAAGATAAACAACATCAGGACAATAAAAAAGGAAGAGCGAGCAAATCACTCATATCTAAAATTCGGCGCGAGATAGGCGTGAAAGTAGCTTAGGTCCCATGTTGAGCAGGACCGACGGGGCTAGGATTCGAACCAGGAGTTATTTCACGTCAACGAAACTGCACTCTGCAAAGCACTCGTCTTCCTCGCCTTTAATACTATTAAAGATATCACTTGACACAGACATCGCAGCGATTAAACAAAATAATACTAGCATGTCAGATCAAACATATGGACAAATGCATATGGAACCGATGCACAACTAAATCCGACAAAAATCAAAGATAGACATGTTCCTATCATGGTAAAAAAAATGTAACAAATCTTGATGAATACGATAATGACATTTTTTTTTGGATTGTTTTCCACATGTCAACTGTTCTTTGAATGACGTGACATCAGTCCTGCTGCTTATGCACACTCTTGTGGTTTGTGTGCTGTTGACCGCTCTCTGCCGTGCTAGGATGGTCCAGCAACAGTTGTTCAGACCGCATCTTCCTGTGCTCCAGAACAACGTTGACCGCATAGAGCAGCGCGCGAGAGCTGGCTGACCGACAGACCCAGGACAGTCACCATGACCTGTACATCACTTGGAACGCTTCTGTTCCTCACTGCCGACATCCACAACGCTCCCACCAAACCCTGCACGCCGTGGCGGACACCACTACGGCGAGGAGTCTTCTGGCAACCAGCAGCTCCAGGTCCTTCCACTGGAATCTGTCGCTATGATCAACGTCCGGTTCAGAGTCCCAGCCGACCAAGCCTTGAGCTGCGACCACGACGGGACACAGACTGAAATGGAAGAGAAGCAGAAGAACAAAGTAATGAGATGGATGGTGACGAATGTGATTCAGGTCTAAAGAATGGCGCTGTGGTCTTTCCCTGGAGCGGAACAGGCAGGCACAAGGCAGTGTGACCGTAGAAACTCCAGCGCGGTGTTTCAAAGGACAGGGGAAGTGCGGCCACAAGAAGGCCAGTGATCCATGTCACCAAACTGAACCAGGTGAGCTGATTGGGGACAAAGCAGAAGCGGTTCAGGGACTCACACACCGACGCAACGCTCTGTCCAGATCATCACACAGATCAGGAAGAACGACACCTGAGCCGACAGGACGAACACCATTCCGGCAGACGTGCACGTGACGCTGGATCTCCACAGGATGTCTTTCCACAAGTACGTACCCTGAAACACTCTATCCGCTACCGTTATGATCATCAATACATGCCTCGTAAAATGTCAGACACACACAAGTGAGCAGAAACACCCCACAGCCAAATGACTGGAAGTGTTTCCGAATGATAACCCAGTAAAATAAGGCTGAAAGATGCTGCTCAGGGTGACAGTGGCAAGCAGGGCTAAAAGAAATTCTGAGTACTTGACTCTGAAGCAGATGGTCGCAGGAAGACACAGGGTCAGGCTGAGACTGACACTGATGTGGGTTAAACTGTTTGGGGAGCACAGATGGCAGCACAGCTTGTGGTTCGAGATGTCACCGATTCCAGTTCCGTTAACTGGTAGAAAATATCTGGAGGAACTGCTGGAGGGGGCACTGCCAGAGACTAAAGAACGGACAGACTTCAGTGGCTGAATCCTCCATCAGCAACATGATTCAGCCCGGTGTTGACAGGTTAAGGTCTGCAGATGAACCAATTCCTTTAATTTAACTGCAATCAAATGACTGATCTGAATTTCTGACAAATCTAGCACTATCAGATTTTCAAGCTCAACTATAGCTGGCACGCTGGAATGAAACTGAAGAGGTTATCAGCTAAGGTCAGAATTTCTACACTTTTCATCTTTTCAAAGTCGTCAGCTGAAGGTGAGTAGGCGATTTGACTCAAGTCGAGACTTTTAAGGTTTGAAGCTCCGGTGCTTGAACATGAAGCAAAAAGCAATTGGATAAACTCACATGAATTAACATGGTGTTGAGCATCAAGTCCGTCAGGGTCATTGTTCGTTTCCGTCAGCGTTTAAGAACCGGAGTTCCGGATGGTCAGCGGCAGATAAACTCTGGCTGCAGTAGAACGCCATCCCGAAGCATCTGCAAGCAGTGGACAGGTGAAGTGACACAACAGCTCATCGTCATTCTGAGGGCACTGGCCAATACCTGTCGTCACACATGTGCTCGGCGTGCAGGCACACACGGGCCTGGCGACAGCGGTAGTAACCAGACACTCGTACGTCTCACAGTCTGCTTCATCTTCATGTTCTGGCAGTCGTACACTTTGTTACACCTCAGGTAGACCGGCAGACAGTAGTAACCGGGAGAGAGACACTGGAAGTGAGTTGAGGACAGGGTGTGTTGTGCTCAGCTGTGCGGAGAGGACTGATCACAAGGAGTCCCCTGGAATCCATGTCGACGATGGCAGGCGGAGGGGCAGTCCCTTCATACTTCAAACGATAATATGGTTTTTGCTTGCACAATACTCCTCATCACTGCCCGAAACACAGTGCTTCATGTAGTCACAAAACGCTGGTGTTTGGGTATACACTGAAAGCATCGGGTGACAGTGTACAGTGTTGAACTGATCAGACAAGCCTGTTGTCATCTAACTGTTCCAGTAGTCAGTATGCACTGTTCACTACTATGGTTTCACTCTTCACATGGTCCAAAAAACTCTTAACATTTTATGATCAGTAACATTCAACAGATTCTGTCTATGCATGAGCCGCATCGAAATCTTTATCACATTTGTGAATTCGTCATGAAAACTCCCATTTCTTTCAACACCCCACTATCCATCCATTATAGCTAATTAAGATTTTGGTTGAAATTTTAAGATTGCGCATTTAATGATAATATCATTTCATGGAAGACTGACCTTTTTCAAAAAGAAAATTTGCTTCCTGGTATTTCACAGTGTGCAGTCAATTTGTGGATTTTCACATTTCTTTTACGCTGACATTCACTGGTTGCATTCCAACGTTCCTCACCAGTTAAAGAATAAACCTTTAATACTGTAACTTTTGATGATGTCTGGCTACCTTCAAATCCTGTCTGAGTTCAGCATTGATTTCTTTTACCTCGTGAATGAAAATTAGAGCATGAAACCCTTTGGTGAGGGTGCTAAAACAAACATTCACAACAAAATCTTCTGAATTTTCATAAAGAAAAAGAAAACAAAGAAAGAATCCTGCCGAGCTTACACTCCAAGGGAGGCACATTAGACTATGCCCGTCATAGAAAAATGTCTCCTAATGGGCCATTGCGAAAACATATCCTTGAAGACAGTAAGATTATTAAGCTGGGGATCGGTGCGTTTGCAGGTTCCTTTTGTTACAAGGAATTTCCCACCAGTGCGTTAGGGTATGTCTTCGATGTTTATTATTAAGAGGCAATGAAGATGGCTCCGAAACTTCCATGAAGGTAACATGACATTGTAAGCTGGCTCTCTTCTTATCTAACAAGCCTAAATTTCTGAAATGCACTGTTGGCAGGTTCACTTGTCAAATAACCAACCGTCACGGACAAGGCGTAGCACTACAGAATCCTCCAAACTTATCTTTCACAGAAAGCGTGGGGGCGGTGAGAAGGGGGGGGGGTTACAATCCACCAGCTATCATCCATTGGTCGCTGGTCTTCAGTTTCCTCCAAACTGATCCATCAATTTATGGAGCCACTCAAAGACATTGGGACATCTCCTATACAGCAGAAAAGCTATTCTTTGGGGACCAGGTGAATATCTAATTCTAGCGTTCTTAAAACCAATTTTTTTTATTTACCTCAGTAAGTGTTGTGGATTTTCATTGAACTTTTCCTCTGGCGCTGCAGACTGTGCAAGCTCTGGATTTCATGTGGTGCTTCGCTCTGAGGGTGGGAATGTGTTATCCGCACATGCTGCTCAAGAGCGTCTGTGTTCACTGTACATTATCTCTGAATTGGAGTACTCGATTATGTATGTCATGTGACGGACCGTTTCCCGTCCAGTCACAAATTTTCATGCAACCGTGCTAACCGGAAGGTAGTCGTCTGGAAGCCGGTTGAAAAGTTTACCTGACTGCTGCTCACCTGCGCACTGTTAAAGCTGGGTGAGCTGAACTGGTTAGGGATCTCTGCAGTGATTCCGGCAACGCAACAACCCAGAAGGTCGAAGAGGGACTCCAGCTGTTTTGGTGGCAGTCAGTTTCCCCCAGCTAGAAGTGGACCCTGGACTGTAGGGAATGGCTGCCACTTTACGAGGGTCGGGCCGTAGCCACGTTCTACCCCCCTTGTTCTCCACCCTGTGTCGGTGTCGAGAGGCCGGCCTGGGTGCCGACAACTACCCTACCTGACACTGCGCCCGGGACCGACTACCCGCTGAGTCCAGTATGGCCGGAGACGCCGCTGCTGCCAAGCCAGAGCGCCGCTCCCGAGTTTCGAACCAGCGACCTGTTGGCTAGGCCGTCGCTCCGTTCAGTGTTTCGTGTGTGAGCCACAGCACCTGTGTGAGACTGTCACCTTGTCATCGCAGAGACGGCCGTGAGTGTTAAAGTGATTTTGAGCCAGAACCTCTGTGATTTCTAGTAGTCGTGTGTCGGACTTGACGCTGTAGTTGTCGTCTTCATCATCTTCGTCGTTTCGTCGTCTCATCGTCTTCATCGTCTCGTCGTCGTCATCGTCTACGTCGTCGCTGGAACCAGCAGCGCCAGTATGTAGATACATATAGATGTATTTTGTGTCGTGTGCCCTGTTTGGCGTGCCTGAAGTAGTAATAATTATATATAAATATATATATATATATATATATATTATATATATATATATATATATAATATATATATATATATATAACAAACTAATAAATTCCAAGGATAAGTACCGCGCACCGTTCCAGCAACTTACAGAGCAGCTTGGTGTTGCAATGACTGCAAGAAATATTAAATTATAAACAAAGCTTGCTCTTATGTCTTAGATTGAAGAAAGAGAGACATAAGAGCAAGCTTTGTTTATAATTCAATATATATATATATAAATATATATAAATATATATAATATATATAAATATATATATATATAATATATATATATTGAATTATAAACAAAGCTTGCTCTTATGTCTTAGATTGAAGAAATAGGGGAGATACGCCATTCATACCTGCAGTGGCAGATGATTCTGCCTAACTAACAGTATGTGCTTGAGTGGGTGGATGGGGAAAAATAAATAAAATAAATGCTTCTCAAAATGAGCCTTCAGCAAGCTTTTATTCTCCAAGGGGAGAGACACCCTCCGATATTTCTTGCAGTCATTGCAACACCAAGCTGCTCTGTAAGTTGCTGGAACGGTGCTCGGTACTTATCCTTGGAATTTATTAGTTTGTTATATATATATAATATATATATATATATATAAAAATATATATATATATATATATATATATAATATATATATATATATATATAAAATATAATATATTCTGTGTGTACGCCTTATGGTTGGCGTGCCGACCTATGATGTTCTTGTATTTATTATATATGTTTGTCTGATGGCTCGAGCAGCATAAAACAAAAAGTGTTGTTCTGTTGCCTGGCTGTCAATGTTCGGGTGAGTGGGTGGGGTATGTGAATTGGAAATGTCGTGCATGCATACATAATTTCTGTGTGCGAATCAGACGGCCAGACACCCGCAGACACGACCCATTCCATCCGTAACAGTCATTAAAGTCCCCTGAAGAAGACATCGAAGGTCGAACTAGTGGGAATATTTTGATGAGTCGGCTATTTTATCTCTGTTTCATTTGCGTTGATAGACAGATACAGAGATCGATCGATGGATAGATAGACAGATAGACATAGATAGATAATATGGTGTTTTTAATTTCTATCTATTGTGTTTATAGGTAGATAGACAGGTATAATGACTTTTATCTCTATTATACGTGCGTTGAGAAAGAGAGAGAGAGAGAGAGAGAGAGAGAGAGAGAGAGAGAGAGAGAGAGAGAGAGAGAGAGAGAGAGAGAGAGAGAAGAGAGAGAGAGAGAGAGAGAGAGAGAGAGAGAGAAATGCAGAGACATTCTGCAAGAAAAGATCCAGGAATGTCTGACGAACACTGGCGAGGAATGGAAAGCCTTCAAAGAACCCCTGTACAACGCTGCAGCTGACACCCTGAACTTTGTTGAACACAAACATAGAGACTGGATTGATCAAAACGACCCAGAGATCAACAAGCTCATTCAGATGGAAAACTCTTTAACCTTGGACGACTTAAGGCAAGGACTAAAGCATTTGATGCCCTTCTGTGAGAGTTCTTCTTTACTGATGACTGTGCACTGACTTCGCACTCTGTGTGCGTATATTTGCATCAGTGGGTGTACCCGTATTGTGGCTTGGGGACACATGCACCTCTCGCTCCCTTAAGATCGTGACCGCATTTCAATTTCAGGAACGGACACACGGTGCTGCCCTGAGTCGCCGTCCAAGACCTGGGCACCATGGAGGCTGGACGTCCTACAGTTAGGCAGGGGAGGTCCAGAATGGACAGTATGAACCACTGGACACGTCTCTATCAATTTACATCACCAAGTATCACTGAGGTCACAAAGCGTCCGTCAGAGAATCTAAACATAACTGGATATCATGGGAAGGTCAGGGTGACATTTGGGGATAAGAAGTATCGATCAGTTTGAAGAAGCAGTCATGAAAGGCATTGTCGACAGGTTTTGTTGTTGTTGTTGTTGTTGTTGTTGCTGCTGTTGTTTGTTTGTTTTTGTTTTGCTTTGTTTGTCTTCAACTATGAAGCTCAATCAGTGGACATTACTGGCATAATATTGAGACAGAAGGGACACATAAAAAACACCTTCATGTTGGCAGATGGTGCCTGTCACAATGGCCATGCATCGCCCATACGCACGCAATCGCATACACCAGCACACGAGACTCGACCTCTCCAGGCACAACCGCAATCTGATTCCAGTCACACCATATATCACTAAAAAGATTTCCCGAAAATTTTCCCCCCCTGATCAACAACCCCAGCGGGGTTTTTCTTTCTTTCTTTTTTTGTCTCTCCAAAGTATATTAAGTCACATCAAGCTTGCCCTTCACTTTGGCTCATACATATTCTTTTTACTTCCATTTTTTTCCTACACTATTGTCATTTGGGTGAATTCATGACATATGAGGACACAGATCCCAAAGATTAAAAATCATATATTTTTCTTCCTCTCCCAGATACACCAAATTTCACTCAGAACTCTTTCCCGGCGCAGCGGGATACTAAATAAAGTCCTCCCGACATAGCAGGGTAACAAATGTCCAAAATTCCTCCTGATACAGCGGGGTAACAAAATCTTCCCAGGCTACTGGTCCATCCGACCCCCGTCAGTGTTTCCCTGAACTGCGCGACTGGCTGCTCTCTGACTTCAAAATTCCACAATGTACGCTCCCTAAGTGTACCTGGGTCTGGCCTCCAGCCCAATACCGCAGCCTACATATCCAACTTGGGGCTTAACCCGCTCTAGGTCAAGCCTAGTTACAATTATGATTTGCTGTCTTCTCTCCTGACAGCTCGACCAGTGCAGCAATGAATGACGATTTCTCATCCAGTCGCCTCAGCAGGTGAACACCCCTGAGTTCCACTCTCTTTTTTCCTACACCCAGGGACCGTATTCACTCTCAGTGAACCCCACTCACTGTCTACCCAAAACTCTAAAATTTGACAATCTCATTTCATCTTTACAGGCAAACAATCACAACAAAAAAACATCACAATAACCAAACCATGGCCTACACTGGGGCCATGGCAGTGCCTTACAGACCTGCATCACATCGAAGGGGTGGCTGAAACTAGATAACCTATGCATCAAGTTGACAATAGTTCAGACGAAACTCGTATTTTTGTAACGGTGATGGGAAACCAGTTGGTTATTTGCTGCTCAACGACTGTTGTAGTCATTTCTAGTCATATTATTTCCGCCTGCAGTCACCTCACTGTGAAACTATTCTACTCTTTAAGTTTTGTAACACAAAGGACATCACCATTGACTGCCACCTACCTGATGCTTGTACTCTTCTTCGCAGTCGAAGGTCAGGTGCCAGATGCATGAGGGATGCACACAGAAGTCCTCGTCACTGTGATCACTGCAGTCAGGTCGGTGGTCACACACCAACATGTAAGGCACTTCCTGTATCTGATTCTTGCACGAGAAGGACGGGGGAGCGGGATGGTCAAAGAAAGACGGGCACGTCTCACGTGCTCCCAGCAAGGAGCTCACCAAACAATCGCTTTCTACGTCACACGCCAGGAACTCGTGCGTCACGTGCGACTCATTTGCATACCGTCGCTCAGAGGGGCACGTCACGTGGGACACCGGAAAGACCGCGTGACCGTAAGGCGGGAAACGGACCGATTTCTCATCGGAGAATTTGGATGAGGTTCTTGGTTTGAATTCACAAAGCACAACAGTTTTGGATTTTATTTGCTTTTTGTCCCCACACTGTGCAAATTTTCCCGTGTCCTGGCCTGACGTTCAGCTATGAAGAAACCACACAAAGGACTGGTAGGTAAATATGAATAAAATAGACTCCTCAAGTGTCGGACGAAAAATGCTGTGCTTTGATCTTTCCATTGCCAAAGCAACTCGTACCTGAAGGTTTAAACTTCTTCGGTTCTCTCTTCTCTCTCTCTCTCTCTCTCTCTCTCTACTCTCTCTCTCTCTCTCTCTCTCTCTCTCTCTCTCTCTCTCTCTCTCTCTCTCTCTCTCTCTCTCTCTCTCTCTCTCTCTCTCTTCTCCTCTCCATGAAGCACAAAAATGTCTACGTACTGTGTATTCTTAACATCATTGTATGATGCATATGTATTTGCTTTCTCTTTTCATTTTCTTTTATGATAATAATATTATGTATATTGTGGGTACCACCCCTTCAGTATGGGCTATAGCCTTAATCTTATCTTCGTATTTGTATCCTCTGTGTTAGTTCTATAGTTTATCGTCTATTAGACGAAAAACCAACAACAACACACACAAAACCTATGATTGTGTGTGTGCGTGTACGTGTGTGTGTGTGTGTGGTGTGTGTGTGTGTGTGTGTGTGTGTGTGTGTGTGTGTGAGTGTGTGCGCGCGCGTGTGTGTGTGTGTGTGTGTGTGTGTGTGTGTGTGTGTGTGTGTGGTGTGTGTGTGTGTGTGTGTGTGTGTGCATGTGCGTCTGCGTGAGTGTACGTGTGTGTGTGTGTGTGTGGTGTGTGTGTGTGTGTGTGTGTGTGTGTGTGTGTGTGTGTGTGTGTGTGTGGTGTGTGATTGTGTGTGTTTGTGTGTGTGTGTGTGAGTGGTGTGTGTGTGTGTGTGTGTGTGTGCGCGCGCGTGCGCGTACGTCTGTGTGTGTGTGTGTGTGTGTGTGTGTGTGTGTGTGTGTGTGTGTGTGTGTGTGTGTGTTGAGTGTGTGTGCGTGTACGTGTGTGTGGGGGGGGCGTGCGTGGGGCGTGCGTGCGTGCGTGCGTGTGTGTGTGTGTGTGTGTGTGTATGTGTGTGTGTGTGTGTGTGTGTGTGTGTGAGTGAGAGAGAGAGAGAGAGAGAGAGAGAGAGAGAGAGAGAGAGTGTGTGTGTGTGTGTGGTGTGGTGTGTGTGTGTGTGTGTGTGTGTGCGTGTACGTGTGTGTTTGTGTGGGCGTGCGTGCGTGTGTGTGTGTGTGTGTGTGTGTGTGTGTGTGTGTGTGTGTGTGTGTGTGTGTGTGTTTGTGTGTGTGAGAGAGAGAGAGAGAGAGAGAGAGAGAGAGAGAGAGAGAGAGAGTGTGTGTGTGTGTGTGTGTGTGAGTGTGTGTGTGTGCGCGCGGCGTGTGAGTGTGCATGTGCGCACGCGCACGCGCGTGCATGTGTGTGTGTGTGTGTGTGTGTGTGGTGTGTGTGTGTGTGTGTGTGTGTGTGTGTGTGTGTGTGTGTGTGCCTGTGCACGCGCGCGCACGCGGCGTGTGTGTGTGTGTGTGTGTGTGTGCGTGTGTGTGTTTGTGCAAGAGAGAGGAGAGAGAGAAGAGAGAGAGAGAGAGAGAGAGAGAGAGAGAGAGAGAGAGAGAGAGAGAAGAGAGGCGACTGTGTTAAGGACTGTCACACTGTCACTTTTGGCCGCACGCATTCATGACAGCATTTACTCCATACGCACACGCAATCTTTCCAATCAACCAAAAGGCGCACTACCGAATGTTTTTCTTCTCCCCCTCTCCTTCAGGGAAAAACACTTTACTAAATCACATCAACAACTTATAAACAGATTTTACACCTGTATCTCTCGTTACACTGAGAGATAAATAAATCTTTAGACATGTATCTCTCTTTACACTGAGAGATAAAATAATCCAGTCCAGCTTCTATAAACCCATGGCCTTCACATTACAGTAGCCCCAAAAAACCCAGACCAGGAGAATAAATAGCTCCTGTACTCACTGATGCCCTGCCTGCATCAAGTATAAAATTCCATGCTTTCCCGATTCCTTGTCTCTCTCAGACAGTATATTTCCCCTCGAATTCTCTCGTCACGGGAATCCGAGACCCCCCCGAC
>JAFLJL010008281.1:14296-25205 GCA_018398815.1 Conus ventricosus
TTGAAAAGTTTACCTGACTGCCGCTCACCTGCGCACTGTTAAAGCCGGGTGAGCTGAATGGTTAAGGTCTCTGCATGATTCCGGCAACGCAACAACCAAGAAGTCGAAGAGGGACTCCAGCTGTTTTTGTGCAGTCAGTTTCCCCAGCTAGAAGTGTACCCTGGACTGTAGGAATTGGCTGCCACTTTACGAGGGTCGGGGCCGTAGCCACGTTCTACCCCCTTGTCTCCAACCTGTGTCGGTGTCGAGAGGCTGGCCTGGGTGCCGACAACTACCCTACCTGACACTGCGCCCGGGACCGACTACCCGCTGAGCCAGTTTGGCCGGAGACGCCGCTGCTGCCAAGCCAGAGCGCCGCTCCCGAGTTTCGAACCAGCGACCTGTTGGCTAGGCCGTCGCTGCGTTCAGTGTTTCGTGTGTGAGCCACAGCTCCTGTGTGAGACTGTCGCCTTGTCATCGGCAGAGACGCCGTGAGTGTTAAAGTGATTTTTGAGCCACACCTCTGTGATGTTCTAGAAGTCCTGTGTCGGACTTGACGCTGTAGTTGTCGTCTTCATCATCTTCGTCGTTTTCGTCGTCTCGTCGTCTTCATCGTCTCGTCGTCGTCATCGTCTACGTCGTCGCTGGAACCAGCAGCACCAGTATGTAGATACATATAGATGTATTTTGTGTCGTGTGCCCTGTTTGGCGTGCCTGAAGTAGTAATAATTATATATATATATATATATATATATATATATATTATATATATATATATATATATATAATATATATATATATATATATATATAAGCTTGCTGAAGGTTCATTGTGAGAAGCATTTTTTTTCCCTCGCCATTCACCCACTCAAGCACATAATAATAATAATATAATAATAATAATAAATAATAATAATAATAATAATAATAATAATAATGATGATAATAAATAATGGGGATTTATATAGCGCCTTCCACGGCACAAGGCGCTTTACAAAGGCAGAAAAAAAAACAAATTGCTAGATGTAAAGACAATGTATTGAAAAACGACTCAGAAAATGAAAACCAAAGGCTCTCTCCCATTCTCTCCCACGCGCACACACACTCTCACACATAGACGCACAATACACAACAGTCGCAACAATCACAAACTATTTAGCGATCCACAGAGACAACAAGAGTCAGTCAACTATCAGGTAATAACTGTCTTCTTAATATTGTTTGAAAAGGTGGGTTTTCAGGGAGGTTTTGAAGGAAGAAAAGGTTTGAGAATGTCTTAAGTCATAGGGGAGTTTATTCCAGAGTTTGGGAGCTGCGTATGAAAAAGCTCGTTCACCATGCTGTTTACGATGGGGACGGTAACTGGGAAAGCGGAAGGTCTGGTGTCGGTGGAGGAGCGGAGCATTCGTGATGGACATATACTTGAAGGAGATCGGAAAGATAAGCAGGGGCATCGCCAGTGAAAATCTTGAAGCAAAGACAACATTTGTATTTAATTCTTTCTTCAACGGGGAGCCATACTGTTAGTTAGGCAGAATCATCTACCACTGCAGATATGAATGCTTATCTCCCCTGTTTCTTCAATCTAAGACATAAGAGCAAGCTTTGTTTATAATTCAATATTTCTTGCAGTCATTGCAACACCAAGCTGCTCTGTGAGTTGCTGGAACGGTGCTCGGTACTTATCCTTGGAATTTATTAGTTTGTTGTATTTTAGTCCCTTGCGGATTCATTCCAAGAACTGGCCCTCAGCACTTGTGTCTTAAGAGGACATCTTTTTATATTTTCTACTTTTCACAAGAAAATGTAGCTTGTTTTGCTCTTTCATGATTTTCTTTTGCTTCTTAGGTGGCACCTTTGGTTGTTTTTTTGAAAACTCAACAAACATACTACGGTATTGCACACCAGCCTTTTCTGGGATTGCATTCTTCTTAAAACTGAAAAGGCAGAGGAGTCAAATTACCACTTTCCGCGGTCACTGAGGAGAAACCACCAAGTTTCGAAATATCGGTATATGACCAGGAGTTATACGTTAGTGAGTTTCCCTCCCTATTGGAGGGTGTCTCCCCCTTGGAGACTATAAGCGTGCTGAAGGTTCATTGTGAGAAGCATTTTTTTCCCTCCCCATTCACCCACTCAAGCACATACTGTTAGTTAGGCAGAATCATCTACCACTGCAGATATGAATGCTTATCTCTCCCTATTTCTTCAATCTAAGACATAAGAGCAAGCTTTGTTTATAATTCAATATTTCTTGCAGTCATTGCAACACCAAGCTGCTCTGTAAGTTGCTGGAACGGTGCTCGGTACTTATCCTTGGAATTTATTAGTTTGTTGTATTTTAGTCCCTTGCGGATTCATTCCAAGAACTGGCCCTCAGCACTTGTGTCTTAAGAGGACATCTTTTTATATTTTCTACTTTTCACAGAAAATGTAGCTTGTTGTGCTCTTTCATGATTTTCTTTTGCTTCTTAGGTGGCACCTTTTGTTGGTTTTTTGAAAACTCAACAAACATACTACGGTATTGCACACCAGCCTTTTCTGGGATTGCATTCTTCTTAAAACTGAAAAGGCAGAGGAGTCAAATTACCACTTTCCGCGGTCACTGAGGAGAAACCACCAAGTTTCGAAATATCGGTATATGACCAGGAGTTATATGTTAGTGAGTTTCCCTCCCTATTGGAGGTGTCTCCCCCTTGGAGACTATAAGCTTGCTGAAGGTTCATTGTGAAAGCATTTTTTTTCCCCCCCATTCACCCACTCAAGCACATACTGTTAGTTAGGCAGAATCCTCTACCACTGCAGATATAAAATGCTTATCTCTCCCTATTTCTTCAATCTAAGACATAAAAACCAAGCTTTTGTTTATAACTCTCTCTCTCTCTTCTCTCTCTCTTCTCTCTCTCCTCTATATATATTATATATATATATATATATATATATATAGTTAAAACAATTTTAAAAGAGGAATCTTAAAACTATCTACAAATTTGTTCAAGCGTGTTGCGCTGTCACCATCCTGATGACGGGCGCAACACGCTTGAAACAAATTTGTAGATAGTTTTAAGTTTCCCTCTTTTAACTTGTTTTAACTAATGTTGCTCCCCAAGGGTTGAGCACTAAAAAATTGTTTTAGGCATTTTAAATATACTCTCTCTCTCTCTCTCTACTCTCTCTCTCTCTCTCTCTCTTCTCTCTCTATTCTCTCTCTCTCTCTTTTATATATATATATATATATATATATATATATATAACAATATATATATATTATAATATATATGTCAAGGAGCGTGAAACCTCTCAAAAGGCATTAGACGCCTTGGAGACAAAGGACATTGTATGTGGTATACAATTAGGTAATTGACCAAATTTAAAACCAGGGTACCTTACCCACCGCACACGCTGAAGTGGTCAGATGACAAACAACACCTAGGAGAGAGTTCGGACCTGCCCGGTGGCGAAAGGGGAAAGGGATGTAACCACTACGACCTCGGCGCTCCAAGTGAGCTCTAAATGCTCAGTCAGCTGAGGTTCTTGTGTACACAGTCGTGAAGAGCAGGAGTCTTGGATTCTTTTCGGATGGTATTGCCGTGGGTCACTGTGTTGGTTCTATTGTCAGGCTGGCTGAATGCGTGGGGAGGTTGTAGTAACCCTCCTTAAGATAATTACGTGTTAACTGACCACCGAAGTCGGGGGAATTTTCGATGTCCATCTGGGGCTAAGTGTGTGTTTGCTAATAAATTTTAGGTAGGGGGTGTGTAAATGCTGATGTGTGTGGAATGTAGCGAGGGGGGAGAATTCAGGGTACTTGTGAACAGGGATTTGAGAAGCAGCGTGGACAAAGGCTTGGCCCGAAGGGGAAACCTTTGTTTCCCTCCCTATATAAACTGAGGGAGAACAACGTGTCGGGAGAACAACACCGGGAGAGGGAGAGAGAAGGCAGAGGAGGGAGAAGGCAGAGGAGAGAGGGGGAGGAGTGAGCAGGACAGAGAAAGGGTCGAGAGAAACGTGGTCTGGGAGATAGAAGAGACAGCTAAGTCTTAGGGTTGAAGACAAGCTGGAAGAGAAGAAAAACTAAGTTTGAAGCCCAGAGGTGGGTGAAGACAGACAAACTGAATTTAAAACCCAAGGTGGGTGAAGAAGACGAAGAAGAAGAGTTCTACGTCGAGATCCCAGAGACGACCACGAAGACCCAGTCCTGAAGCCTGGAGCCAGTCAACCAAGGGCATCACCATCAAGCATGCGAAGAAGACGTGAAGAAACTTTTGCAAGAACTGTGGTGTGGTGGAAAGCGTGGTTGTGTGTGTGAAAACCTGGCCAGGTAAGAAGTCATTTTATTATAACCCAGGATTAGGAAGTATTGATCTTTTATGTTCTGATATTTCATTGTTGTGTGATTTGATTGTTCATGATTAATTATAAGTAGCATAAAAATTGCATTTCTTGTTCTCAGTCGTGTTAGGAGAGAGACGAAGCGTGACATCCCATTCCCAGAGAGACGCGAATGTTTGATGGGCGCATGTGTGTGCATATGCGTGTATGAGTGCAAAGATAACCTTGGTGTGTTAAGCCTGACTAATAATACATCAACTTAGTGCACTTAGCAATACCATCACGATTCCCCTGTCCTGGAAAAAGTGACGAGCCTGCCAGGATTGCATGGCCAAATTAGTTTCAGGAGGAAACAAAGTGAGTACTAGAGTAGTACTGGGGCGAAGCGTCCACTAAAGGCAATTATAGTTAGCTCTTCAAATTTTATTTCCTTTTGTTCTTTGAGTGCTGAGTATTGACTTGTGTGTAGGGGGGTTGTATTAATCAAAGGTCGTTCAGAGAAACGAAAAACGAGGTTCTAGTCTTAACTCTCACAGAAGCTGTGGTTTAAGTTTAAAGGGCTCCTTTGTTTTAGGAAAAACTACCACTTGTTAGTGTACTCGTAACGTTTAGTAGATAAACTGTGTACAAAATTTTTTCCCGGGTCTATAAGCGTAACTGTTTTAGTGGTGCTAAAACATATCAGAAAAGAAAATGGCTGAAGAAAGTTTTACCCCCATAGAGAAACTAGTAAGTTTGGGGAAAGAAATGGGATATACAGGAGATGAACTGCGTAGATTCATTGAAACTCAGCAGAAGACTGAGAGAGATGAAAGGGCCGAAAGAAGGAAGTTTGAAAAGGAACAGCTCGACCTGTCAAAAGAAACTTGGATGCCGAGGCTGAGAGACTTAGACTCGAAACTGCTGCGTCAAAGGCGAAAGCAGATGCAGAGAGTGCAGCTGCCAGAGCAGAGCAGATGCAGAGAGTGCAGCTGCCAGAGCAAGAGCAGATGCAGAGAGTGCGGCTGCAAGGGCAAGAGCAAAGCGGAATCTGAGATTTTAGCCAAACAAATTGAGTTGGAAAAAAATAAAATCTGAAAATCGTAGTGAAATCGACACCAGTTCTGAGTCAGTAGGCCGCAGACTAAGTTTGCGCACCTAGACTTAAACTCCCACTGTTTCAGAGAAGAAACTGATTTGATCGATGCCTAATCAGTCGGTTGAATCGGTTGCCGAGCACGAGGGCTGGCCGAAGATGATGGGCAATAAACCTGTCTGCTTTGTTGGGCCCGTCGTGCTTACACACAGTTTTCCACCCTACCAAAGGTGATCGAGAGATTTTAACAGGTGAAAAAGCAGTACTAAAGGCGTAGATTTGACTGAAGAAGGTTTTAGGCGTAAGTTTCGCGAGGCGAGAATCGAAAGGGTAGACATAACACAGTTTGGTGTTAGACTGATCACTATTTCAAACAAAAGGGTAGAACTTAGTGGAGTAGACATGATTTTGAGGCCTCAAGACATGGTGATGAAAGGAACAGATCTTGATGGTTGGGGACGGGGCCTTACATCCACATTAAGGAAAACGGTGCAACCACAATGTGAGGAATTCAGAAATGGCGAGACTTACCGGGAACGAGGCGTGATTTACCTGAACAAGAGGAAAGCCCGGAAGCATATTCAGAGGATGGCAAGGCCAGACATGACTTTACATAATGAGTCAGTAGTACACAGCCTAGGCCCACGGGTCACGTGAGCAAACAAGGTGAAAACCAATAGCCACGTGGTAGGAATGACGACCTGTTCTGTGCAATAAGACAGGGCACTTGGCTAGGGATGTATATTAAGTCACAGAAGGGGCACAAAGAGGATCAGGCCAAGATAGAGGCAGGTAGAAAAATGAACAAGATGACAGTGTTTTTTGCTGGATTGTGTGGTGTTTCACAATTCAGGGAATAACATGGATGTGCACAAAGGCAGAGTAGGGACAAGGTGGTTGATGTCATTAGAGACTTGAAAGCATGGCGTAATGTGAAGGAGTCCTGTTAAGAAGGACAATTCACAGGGAAAAACACAGAGGTGTAACAAATAGATGGAACAGTAGCAGAATTCAAACGGGACTGGTGTTCATTGATACACCATTCTATGTGGAGCGTACAAGGCTTTGGCTGTTCCAAGCACGTATGATTGGTAATTGGGAACATTTCAGGAAGCACTGGATACGAAAACCAAACCCTGACTTCTCTGTTTGAATCAGGGAAAAATCACGGGAGAGAAAGGCCCCAGGCGGTCAACACTTCAGAAAGCATTTGGGGCGTGGCGGTGAGACTAACCCACTCACTTAAGAGCAGAGCAAAAAAAGGGATCACCGCTTAGAAAATTGGGGGGAGGCTTGCCACACAGACAGAAGAAAGGTGTGAACGAGGGGACCATCGGGTTCGAGTTAACAACGGCATATTGTACCCAATTTTACTCATTCGCGTTCGGAAAAACAAAGAACAGGTTGTCGTTCCTAGGCAACGCAGAAAGGCGGTGATGTTCGACAATCAATGTGATGTCAGCCTCGGCCATCGCGGTAGAAAAGGCCACACAAAAGGTTGGACGCAAGAGTACTATGGCCAGGTATCCTTGGTGATGTCAGGCGTTTCTGTTTTACATTGCAAACATGTCGCGCGGTACGACAACGTGGGTAGAGAGTGAAGAAAGAGTGACGGGACCGTAGGCAAAAAAAAAATGGTCGGGCGAAAAGTCGGTTGTGGGTGCGTGTGTCTTTTGCAGTGTCGCGTATGCGTGACGTGGCTGGTTGCGGCCACGTGTATGAAGAGAAGGGAGAGAATTTCGTAGAAACATAAATGGTTTTATGGCCACAGACTTAGAGCTGGTGGAGATTTCAGATCTATGTTGATATTTGCTTGGATAGTGTGTATGTATTGATTTTTCTCTATAATTTTTGTTGCAAGACAAATCTTGCGTGCGTTCTCTGGTGTAAGTAGGCTTAAAGAGAGGCCCATATTAGCACTGGTTTAAATGGGAAAATTATGAGTTTCATCTCCTTGAATGTTAATTTTAGCCAATGCACGGCATTGTCTTCGAGTGGGGGGAATTTGTCAAGGAGCGTGAAACCTCTCAAAAAGGCATTAGACGCTTGGAGACAAAGGGATATTGTAGTGGTATACAAATAGGTAATTGACCAATTAACGGGTACCATACCCACCGCACACGGCCGAAGTGGTTTAGATGACAAACAACACCTAGGGAGAGAGTTCGGACCTGCCCGGTGGCGAAAGGGAAAGGGATGTAACCACTACACCTCGGCGCTCCAAATGAGCTCTAAATGCTCAGTCACTGAGGTTCTTGTGTCACAGTCAGTGAAGAGCAGGGGTCTTGGATTCGTTCGGATGGTATTGCCGTGGGTCACTGTGTTGGTTCTATTGTCAGGCTGGCTGAATGCGTGTGGAGGTTGTAGTAACCCTCCTTAAGAAAAATTACTGTGTTAACTGACCACCGAAGTCGGCGGGAATTTTCGATGTCCCATCTGGGGCTTAAGTGTGGTTTCTAATCAATTAGGTAGGGGTGTGTGTAAATGCTGATGTGTGTGGAATGTAGCGAGTGGAGAATTCAGGGTAATTGTGAACTAGGGGTTTGAGAAGCAGCGTGGACAAAGGCATGGCCCGAAGGGGAATCCTTTGTTTCCTCCCCAATAAACTGAGGGAGAACAACGTGTCCGGGAGAACAACACCAGGGGAGGGAGAGAGAAGGCAGAGGAGAGGAAGGCGAGGAGAGAGGAGAGGAGTGAAACAGGACAGAAAAAAGGGTCGAGAGAAACGTGGGCTGGGAGATAGAAGAGACAGCTAAGTCTTAGGGTTGAAGACAAGCGGAAGAGAAGAAAAAACTAAGTTTGAAGCCCAGAGGTGGGGTGAAGACAGACAAACTGAATTTGAACCCAGAGGTGGGTGAAGAAGACGAAGAAGAAGAGTTCTACGTCGAGATCCCAGAGACGACCACGAAGACCCAGTCCTGAAGCCTGGAGCCAGTCAAACCAAGGGCATCACCATCAAGCAGTGCTGAAGAAGACGTGAAGAAACTTTTGCAAGAACTGTGGTGTGGTGTGAAAGCGTGGTTGTGTGTGTGAAAACCTGGCCAGGTAAGAAGTCATTTTATTATAACCCAGGATTAGGAAGTATTGATCTTTTATGTTCTGATATTTCATTGTGTGTGATTTGATTGTTCATGATTAATTATAAGTAGCATAGAAATTGCATTTCTTGTTCTCATCGTGTTAGGAGAGAGACGAATGCGTGACATCCCATTCCCAGAGAGAGGCGAATGTTTGATGGCGCATGAGTGTGCATATGCGTGTATGATGCAAAGATAACCTTGGTGTGTTAAGCCTGACTAATAATACATCAACTTAGTGCACTTAAGCAATACCATCACGATTTCCCCCGTCCTGGACAATATATATATATATTATATATATATATATATATATATATAATATATATATATATATATATATAAAATAATAAAACAAGTTAACAGAGGAATCTTAAAACTCTCTACAAATTTGTTTCAAGCGTGTTGTGCTGTCATCAGGATGACGCCTGATGACAGCGCAACACGCTTGAAACAAATTTGTAGATAGTTTTAAGATTCCTCTTTTAACTTGTTTTATTAATGTTGCTCCCCAAGGGTTGAGCACTTAAACAAATTGTTTTAGCATTTAAATATACTGATCTATATATATATATATATAATATATATATATATATATATATATAAAACAAAAAAGTGTTGTTCTGTTGCCTGGCTGTCAATGTTCGGGTGAGTGGGTGTGTGGCTGTTGGATTCTTTTTTTAACTCTTGGTGGGAGAACACCACAGAATTATGAACTGTGGTGTGTCTCTATTTGACACCAGGAGTGCAGACACAATCAGCCGTGTCTCCCTGATGAGTCCGATCCAGCGGACGAAAGGCCTAGGAGCAGGCAATACAAATAGATCTGCCTTCAGAAAGGATCACGATGGTTCTCTCAGGCACTAGTGAAGGGTTTTTCATATTTATAATATATTTCCCCCATTTTCTTCATCTTCAATTTTTTTTTTTCTAAAAGTTCAAATCTTTGCAAAGTCATTATTATAATGACAGAAGAATTGTTAGCCTGCACTTGTTTTCCCCCACTACTTAATTGTTCAGCACTCTCTCTAAATATATATATTGTTCTGTGTGTACGCCTTATGGTTGGCGTGCCGACCTATTGATGTTCTTGTATTTATTATATATGTTTGTCTGATGGCTCGAGCAGCATAAAACAAAAAAGTGTTGTTCTGTTGCCTGGCTGTCAATGTTCGGGTGAGTGGGTGTGTGTATGTGAATTGGAAAAGTCGTGCATGCATCCATAATTTCTGTGTGCGAATCAGACGGTCAGACACCCGCAGACACGACCCATTCATCCGTAACAGTCATTAAAGTCCCCTGAAGAAGACATCGGAAGGTCGAACTAGTGGGAATATTTTGATGAGTCTGGCTATTTTTTTATCTCTGTTTCATTTGCGTTGATAGACAGATACAGAGATCGATCGACGGATAGATAGACAGATAGACATAGATAGATAATATGGTGTTTTTATTTCTATCATATTGTGTTTATGGGTAGATAGACGGGTATAATGACTTTTTATCTCTATTATACGTGCGTTTGAGAGAGAGAGAGAGAGAGAGAGAGGAGAGAGAGAGAGAGAGAGAGAGAGAGAGAGAGAGAGAGAGAGAGAGAGAGAGAGAGAGAGAGAGAGAGAGAGAGAGAGAGAGAGAGAGAGAGAAATGCAGAGACATTCTGCAAGAAAAGATCCAGGAATGTCTGACGAACACTGGCAAGGAATGGAAAGCCTTCAAAGAACCCCTGTACAACGCTGCAGCTGACACCCGGACTTTGTTAAACACAAACATAGAGACTGGATTGATCAAACGATCCAGAGATCAACAAGCTCATTCAGATGGTAAACTCTTTAACCTTGGACGACTTAAGGCCAAGACTAAAGTATGTGGTGCCCTTCTGAGAGAGTTCTTCTTTACTGATGACTGTGCACTGACTTCGCACTCTGTGTGTGTATATTTACATCAGTGGGTGTACCCGTAGTGTGGTGGGGGACACATGCACCTCTCGCTCCCTCAAGATCGTGACCGCATTCAATTTCAGGGAAAGGACACACGGTGCTGCCCTGAGTCGCCGTCCAAGACCTGGGCACCATGGAGGCTGCACGTCCTACAGTTAGGCAGAGGAGGTCCAGAATGGACAGCATCAACCACTGGACACGTCTTATCAATTTACATCACCAAGCATCACTGAGGTCACAAAGCGTCCGTCAGAGAATCTAAACATAACTGGATATCATGGGAAGGTCAGGGTGACATTTAGGGATAAGAATTATCTATCAGTTTAAAGAAGCAGTCATGAAAGGCATTGTCGACAGGTTTTGTTGTTGTTGTTGTTGTTTTTTGTTGTTGTTGTTGCTGCTGCTGTTGTTTGTTTGTTTTTGTTTTGCTTTGTTTGTCTTCAACTACGAAGCTCAATCAGTGGACATTACTGGCATCATATTGAGACAGAAGGGACACATAAAAAAACA
>JAFLJL010008303.1:0-14947 GCA_018398815.1 Conus ventricosus
CTCTTGTTAATAAGCATTATAGAACTCGTGAGAAGAACCAGTCCCATGTGTAGATCTTTTGTAGAATGCGTGTATCATTCTTGTTCTAATTGTTCTATATACTCAGCTGTCATCTGCAAAAAGCTTATAGTATTCCAGGAGAGAGATTTCTACTTATGTCATTTATATAAATTAGAAAAACATGGCCCCAGAACAGTTCCCTGTGGTACACCTGACAAGACTGGTTTACAATGGGATGACGCCCTCCACAACAACTTTCTGCGTTCTCCCAACGAGGAATGATCTAGCCCATTTTAGCAACAGGCCCTCATGGTCAACCTTACCAAAGGCTTTAGAAAAGTCTAATAAAATTGCATCTATTTGCTGTCTGTTGTTAAGACAGTTATTAAAATCATTGAGAGTTGTTATTAAGTTGAGTCTCACAACTCCTTCGCTGTCTAAAACCATGCTGGGCGTTATTTAAGAAGTTATATTTGTCAAGATGGTCCATTATGCTACTATATATTATGGTTCAAGTAGTTTAGCTGATATGGATGTAGAGATACTGGTCTATAGTTCTCTGCTTTTGTTTTGTCACCCTTTTTGAATAAGGGAACAATGCTCGCATCTCGCCACTCATCAGGTACTACTCCTTGATCCAGTGAAGCTTGGTAAAGTAGTTGGTATACCTCACTCAATTCATTGGCACATAATTTTAAGAGCTTGCCAGGAACGCCATCGGGACCAGTAGCTTTGTTTTCATTGATGTTGGTCAGTAACTTAAATACTCCTGCTTTGTTTACTTTGATGTTTTGCATTTCAGGGAGTTTATCATCATCTTTTAGTCTAACGTGATGTAGCCGGGTGCTAACAGTGTTTCGTTTGGTTACTTTTCGTGGATGAAAATGTTTTGTTCGAGAGTTATCTTCCCCTTACCTCCCTTGGTCGAATCTCATTTTTTAATTGTGTAAATTCTTTAAATCATGAATACCTCAGAACCTACATAGTTGTATGTACGTCACTAAAGTCACAAAAATTAATGTATTTGATTCATTACAAACCGTACTGGGCTGAGAAGCCCATATTTTCTCTAAACTGGTATTTTGCACGGCAATCTTGGCGTCATTTTCAATTGTCTGCTGAATGAATATTGAATAATTCTTGATTTTACAAAAAGTAAGAGGAAAACCGAAGAATCTGAAGATGCATGTTAAAAGTAAAGTCCATAAGCTTTCATTTCGTATATCGCATGCCTATGATCTTTTCTGTACAAGCTTGCGACTATACGAAATGACTGACAGCGCCGGCCCCTTTTAGCGAGTCGCCTTCTTTGTTTACTGTCGGAGTTTTGATCCAAATTATCATTCTACGAAATTCGGACTTCCCGATCGAAATCTTGCTAATGACTCCATTTTTGTTATGAATACAACTGAAAATGTGTGAATTTTATATTTAACAGACCGTTTCAACAGAGTATTTTTCAGTTGAAAATTGTGTCAGAAGTGGGTGCCGACGGCCCAGCGAGGTGAAAAGTCAGCTGTGTTTTTATCAAACTTTAAACGCAAAGTCTCCACTTAGACACTGTCTCGGAAAATGAAGTTTATGTATGAAAAGAGCGAGATGCCAGCTTTTTATTCATTACAAATTATTTCACGCTGTTTAGTATTTTTTCATCGAAATAAAGGAAAATATGACGTAAGCTTGTTAAAAGTGGGTTCATTCTCGGACTTAATCGCCAGTAACTTACACAGCCACGAAATTGTCAAATAGGCCTACGACTTATTGCGTTTTTATTCCTTGGGTTCTGAGGTTTTCATCGATATGTAATATGTTTGGATACTTTGAACGGACGGCGAGCTAGACAACGCAGAAGCCGCAACAGATAGCACAGATTTTGTCATTTGGCGTCCCGCGAGGCTCATTTTGAGTGCGGCGCTGTGTCGCTGGCTTTGCGGTCCGGTCAGGGTGTATATAAGTGGGCGCACTGTAGGTCTACTGGCCCGGTATGTACCGGGATCTGGAGCAGCACCTATCTGATTGCCGACCCTGCAGAGAGGTCAGCCAGACCGCCAGTGCCTCCACGCCACCAATCCGTGCGCCAGAACCCAGGCCACCAGGAGCTGCCCTGCTGTAGACAACGGGTCTGGCCCTGTCAGGCAACTCCACTGCCTGACAGCAGAATGGACACCCTGCCGTCATCGGCGCCACCTGACCGGAGGAGACTGACGCGACGGGAACTGGAACCACCACCAGACTCCAGGACGGACCGGCAGACACCCCCGCAGCCCAAGCCCAGAACTGCAGGCCACCCAGTGCCCACTCCAGTTCCACCCCTGGTACGTAGTGATCCACCCACGCCAGCACCACGAGAACCACCTGTCTGGCAGTAAAGCCAACAAAAGGGTATGACCTCAGTGCCTGCCTGGATGACCAGGAACTCTTTCATTTAACTGACTCGGTCGGATGTTACACGAGACAGTAAATATATTCCTGGACTGATTTATGAAGATCGCTGAATACCTCCTTTTAGGAAGAGGTGCTGTGGACTGGTTGTTAACCAATTATTCTTTTTTTTTTGCACAAGCTAGTATATGTTGATTGTTCTTCAGGTTGTATAATGTATGCCACGGTTTTTCAGAAGCCAGCAGTACTGGCTAAGGATTTTATAGCAAATTCTGTTTGCCATTTTGTACCGGACTTTATGGAATCTTGTTCAAATAACAAGCCATTGTTGTCGTTTGGTACCCAATGCCCTGGAATTTAACAAATCCATTCAACGTATATTTTGTACCCGACTTCTTGGAATGTTGTTTTAAAAACAAATCCTCTCTAAGTCATTTTGGTACTTGACATTTTGGAATTTTGTTCAAATAACAAGTCCATTGTTGTCACTCGGTGCCTACCCAATGTGCCCCTGTTTTTTTTTTGTGCTAACAGTAGTTGTGAAGGAACTAGGTTGAGTTTGACTTTTGGGGAAATTTTGTTCAAAATGACAAAACCCAGCCAATCATACCTTCCTGGGGACTTGACACAAAGGAAGTCTATAGCAAAATCTGTTTTTGCCGCTTTTATTTGACTTAATGGAATTTTGTCATTGGTAACCAATACTTTGGATTTAAAGGAATCCTTCCGAGTATATTTTATGTCCGACCTCTTGGGATTTTGGTTCAAATAACCAAGTCCATTATAGTCAAGTTTGGTGCCTACCCAATGTTTTGGATTTTTAACAATCCTTCCTAGTCATTTTGTATTTGATATTTTGGAATTTTGTTTAAATTATTATGCCCGCCTGGACAATTAGAGACTTTCTTAATGGGTAACTGGCTTGGTCAGGCCTTCTAGAGGACAGTTTATAGATGTATATATTCCCCAATTGATCGCCGAACACCTTTTTAGGAAGAGGTGTTGCGGACCGTTTGCCAGACAGTTCATTTGTTCATTGTGGGTGTTTTTTTTCCACAAGCTAGTCTATGTTGGTTGTTTTCATGTTTGATAATGATGTGAACCCCTCTTTTAGCCACCAGTATGTTGTTGTTTTCATGTTTGATAATGATGTGAACCCCTCTTTTAGCCACCGGAAGTCATAAAAGAGAATTTAAGTCATGACTTTGCTGAGATTCTGCCGCAAAGTGCTAAAACCCGTCCAAATTCATGACCTGGGGACTTGACTCAAAAGGGTTTTGATAAATCCTTTTTTTCTTTCCACTTTTATCGTGCTATGTTTGACTTTATGGATTTTTGTTCAAATAGCAAGTCCATTATTGTCACGTTGGCACCCCGTGTTTTGAGTTTTGATAAATCCTTTTTTCACTTTTATCGTGCTATGTCTGACTTTATGGATTTTTGTTCAAATAGCAAGTCCATTATTGTCACGTTGGCACCCCGTGTTTTGAGTTTGATAAATCCTCCCAAGTATATTCCGTACCTGACCTTCTTGGAATGTTTAAAATAACAAATCCTTGCAAAGTCATTTTTAGTACCTGACATCTTGGAATTTTGTTTACATAACAAGTCCATTATTGTCACTTGGTACCTACCCAGTGCTTTGGGTTTTAACATATGTTCCTAATGATTTCTGATGTCCGACTTGGAACTTTGTTTTAAATATCAAGTCCAGTTTAGTCACTTATGTACCCAGAGTCCGGGTTTTGTTCATGAAAGGAATCCCTTGTTGTCATTTTGTATTTGACTTTGTGGAATTTTTGTTTAAAATACATGTCCATTCTGGTCAATGTGAATTTTGGCTTCAGACGCCCTGTTTAAAAGAGCAAGCCCTTGATAGTCGGAATAATGTGAATGCAAAGAATGAGAGGGAGAACAAGATGTTTTGATGTTTTGATGCATTGATGTAAGTGTTTTGTTTTGGGGTAGTCATGCCTCTAAAGACTTGATGGCTGAAGCTCATTTTTTCATTGATTGATTTTTGCACTCCTACTTGATAACTCTGCCATTTTTATGTCATTTTTGTGCCAGCGAGGACGCTGGTTGTGACAGAGTAGGGGGGGATGTAGCCGGGTTGCTAACAGTGTTTCGTTTGGTTACTTTTCGTGGATGAAAATGTTTTGTTCGAGAGTTATCTTCCCCTTACCTCCCTTGGTCGAATCTCATTTTTTAATTGTGTAAATTCTTAAATCATGAATACCTCAGAACCTACATAGTTGTATGTACGTCACTAAAGTCACAAAAATTAATGTATTTGATTCATTACAACCGTACTGGGCTGAGAAGCCCATATTTCTCTAAACTGGTATTTTGCACGAGCAATCTTGGCGCCATTTTCAATTGTCTGCTGAATGAATATTGAATAATTCTGATTTTGTAGAATGTGTTTGTGGGTGGGAGACTTGCAGACATGAAGAGTGGAGGCAAAGACTTGACGAGCTGATTAAAGCCGTTGCTTGTTTATTCCTCCATCTTTCGTAACCTCTCCTATCCTAGCGCCCTCTATTATCTATATCTTTAGTTATCTCCCTTTACGTAGTCTGCTACGGTAATACCACAACTCCCCCTTTTTGAGTGGGTGGACAATTCTTTCATCTATGGTATATAAATTGTATTAATATTAACAGTTTGTTTTTCTCATCATAGATCTTGTCAAAAGTTCACATCTTCTGCTCCCCATTTTTAAGTTCACAAACAAACTAGTCTTTTTATGTGCAACTTAACAAGTTTAAAATTTAAAATAAATTCTCCTCATATTAACACATTTGTTTTTAACTAAACAATAAAAACAAATCCTTGTTCTATTATTTCTTTCTCCCATGCCCTTCATAAAAGACTTAGAAGCATTAAATTCAATGTGCATAGGCAAATAGTAGCATTAGATAATAAAAAAAAACCATTGCATGCAAAACAACTCAAAACAACTCTTTAAAAGGCAGCTTCATTCTGATATTGTTCTCCAAACAGAAGGTTGATTTCAAAACTGGTGTTCCTTCCACAGAATGAAGAGAATTCCACCTAAATTAACTAAATGAAACTGGCTCTCAACTACACTGAGCCTTAACTATGTGCAACTGCACTGAACTAAAGCATAGCTCCAACTACACTGAGCTAAGCATGAAACTTAAAAAGGCCATGAATTGCATAAGCTCTCAACTACACTGAGCTTAGCATTGTAGAATAAAGCTCTAGCTACACAGAGCTTGTAAAAAAAAGAAAATTTACATATTATCCTTTTTATGTAAACACAGCTGCTTTTGGTGTTGTTGTTTGTTGACACCGTGAAGGTGAAGATTTGATTGATCCTTCTACAAATTCAGTTTTTCTGGCTTTTTGACAGCCCTGCCACTTTTTGTGTGAAAAGCAACAGGTGATGAGACTGGTGTAGGCTTCTGCCTCTTGAGAGGAGATTTCTTTGCTGGAGTGTCCGTCTTCGATGATGTTGGACCGTTCACTATCTGTCGAGGTTGTAGTGATGGTGGCGGTTCTCGCGTCACTTCTGCTGTTGGTGGAGGTGAAATCACTGGAATCAGGTGACGTTGATTGCGACGTACGTTCCCTTGAGCGGTGTTGATCACATATGATCTGGGGTTATGGTGTGGGGTTGAAACAGTTCCAAATCTGTCCAGATCTCTAATGTACACCTTCTGGGAAGATGCTAGTGGAGTCGCTTGTTTGGTGTTGTGACGTTTGTCGTAGTTCCGTTTTTGTTTCTCCTTTTGCATTGTTTCTCTGGCTTTCACGTTTGGGATGTTTGGTGTTTTGGGGGTGAGGGAGGAAGGGAGTGTGGGAAGGTTTGTCTGCAGTTTTCTTCCCATCAGGAGCTCAGCAGGTGAATACCCATTTTGGAGCGGAGATGCCCTGTATTGGAGAAGTGCAAGGTAGGGATCTTTGGTTTTCTTCAGCATGTTTTTGATGGTCTGTACAGCTCGTTCTGCTGCACCGTTGCTCTGGCTGTATCTTGGAGAGCTTGTTGTGTGAATGAAACCATACTCTTCTGCAAACTGCTGGAATTCTTGCGACGCAAACTGAGGTCCATTGTCAGATACTATGATGTCAGGTATCCCATGAACGGCGAGAATGCTTTTCAGCTTTCTGATGGTGTAGGAGCTGGTAAGCTTCTCCAGATGTCGGAATTCTGCCCAACGTGAGAAATAGTCCACCACTATCAGGTAGGTTTTTCCTTTCAGTTCGAACAAATCCATTCCCAGTCTGGACCATGGACGGTCTGGGAAAGATGATGGTAGAAGAGGTTCTTTTCTTTCTGGGCGGTGAATGGCACATGTGTTGCATTTGTTCACCATCTCTTCTATCTGACTGGAAAGAGAAGGCCACCAAACTGATGAGGTAGCAAGTGCTCGTGTCTTGGTGATGCCTAGGTGTCCGCGGTGGAGTTTTTCCAGTGTTTCTAGTCTCAGATTTCTGGGCATCACAATGCGAGAGTCGTAGAGAAGCAAATCATCTACAAGTGTGAAGTGTTGCTTATTCTGCCAGTAGGGTTTCAGTAGTTGGTTTTCTGGCATGTAAGCTGGCCATCCACTCTCACAGTAGTTGCGAATTTGAGACAGTTCTTCATCAGCTTTCTGTGCTGCTGATATTTCTTGCAGTTTTTTGCTAGATACAGGGTGTGATTCTGTACACTGGTCTGTGAAGTTTGTCACATGAGAAATGAAGCTGATGTCATCTTCATTTGGTTCCGATACGGGTGCACGGGAAAGTGCATCTGCTGTGATTTGTTGCTTTCCCGACACATGCACGACTTTCACATCGTACCGCATAAGCCTCATGCGGAAACGTAGGATGTGAGGTGGCATCTTGTGAAGTTCTTTGGAGTTGAGGAGGGGCACTAGAGGTTTGTGATCTGTCTCTAGTGTCACATGAAGACCTAGGATGTAGTCCTGTAGTCTTTCACAGGCCCATGTTGCTGCCAGTGCTTCCTTTTCGATGGTAGCATATCTCTGCTCAGTTTCTGAGAGGGATCTGGAAATGTAGCAAATGGGTCTGCGGGTGCCGTCTTCTTGCTTCTGGAACATGACTGCGCCAATGCCTGAGTTTGACGCGTCAGCTGCGATGATTGTTTCGCGCTGAGTTGAGTAGTGCGCAAGAACTGGCGGAGAGCTAAGGAGTTTTCTTATCTCTTGGAATGCCATTTCTTGTGTCGGGCCCCAGGTCCACTGAGTATCTTTTCGTAGCAGCGTACGAAGAGGAGCAGTGATGCTGGCAAGTTCAGGCGTAAATTTGGCAAGTTGATTCTGTAGCATGTTCATTCACTGGCTTTTGGGTAATAAGGACGAAAGTCGAGGGCTTCCCGGGTTTGGGAAAAACAACCCCCGTCGTTTTGGGCCTTTTTTTTCCCTGTTTCCCGCGAGTTAAACCCTCTAAAACATTCCTTTCCCTTTTTACATTCCCCTACAGTAGAAGGTTTTCAAGTAAAGAAACCCCTTCTACATTTATGGCAGATAAATTTTACATTTTGATCCCCCCACCCCTTGAGGCGTTTGGGGGCGGTAAATTTCCAGTGCGGCTTGGAAAAAGTGGAAAAAACCAATTTTGACATTTCCCCAAACCCCAGGAGAGCAAGAAGAGGCAGTTCAAGGTAGGGGGCCCTTTTGCTTCTCATTTGGCGTGACGGCCCGAAAATCTACTTAAACTTTGTTTTCTTGGGGGAAAAACCCAATCCAGGGCGATTAGCAACCCCCTTTCCCCGGAAGGGGCAAGTCCAAATACACCACATTGCAAACCCAAGGGCGACCCAAAAATTTTACCACGGGGGTCCCCGCTGATGTCAAGGGAAAAAATTTTTGGTTCACCTGCAGAGGGGGCCGGGGAGAAAATTTGAGTCCCGGGAACCCATGTTGGGAAAAAAAAAGGGGGCCGCCCGCCCAAAAATTTGGGGAAGGTTTTTAAAAAAAGGGGAGGGAACCCCAAAGGGTTTTTTTTGTCATGATGACCCCCAAGCTTAACTGTAAGTTTTAGGGGCCAAACCTTTTACCAAAAAAAAAGCAGTTGGGGTTTAAAAGCAATGGAGAGGTGACAAAAAGCGAGGTGCTAGCTCAAAAAAAGGCCGTTTTATGCGTGCCCCAAAAAAAAGGGGGGTAGGCCCGGAGGGGGAAAAGGGGCCCCCCCAGACAAAGAAGTGGAGGGAAAAAACTCCCGGAGGGAAAGCCCCCCCAAAAAAAAATTTCGGATTGGAAGAAAACACCCCCTTTGGGAAGGCCAAAAATCCCCGCCGCAGAAGCTTTTTCAGAAAGTGCAACAAGGGGGGAAATTTTGCTGTCATTTGCAGGAGTTCGGCTTCCGTGAAGGAAGTCCAACAAGATGAGCTGTCAGACCAGGATGAAGATGGATACTTCATTGGTGGAGTGCATGACAAGCACCCATCTGGCACCGACCCAGGATGGCACATCAAGCTGAAAATTGGCTCGCTGGACTTTACTTGGTGCATCGACACTGGCGCCCAGGTCTCTGTGATGCCAGCCAACGTCTTCAAACCAGCCTTCGGTCAGCTTCGACCTCCAGATCGCCGTCATCTTCTCCCGGTACTCCTTGGTGTCAGTCTCTGAAGTTCAGTGACATTCTTCGGTTGTGGGAACTCGTGTATGGCCTTCACTTTCTCTGGGTCTGCGTGAATGCCATCACCGTCGATGATGTGACCAAGGAAGCGAACTGATGACTTGGAGAATTCACATTTCTCGTTCAATGTCAGGCCAGCTTCTTGCAGTCGTTGAAGCACTGATCTCAATATCTGATCATGTGTTGCCTGGTCAGCAGCATGAACCAACACATCGTCCATGTGACAGATGACTCCTTCCAGGCCTGCGAGAATATCTGACATTGCTCTTTGAAATACCTCACTGGCAGAACTGATGCCCATGGGGAGCCTGTTGAAGGCAAAGCGTCCTTCATTAGTGACGAACGTAGTGAGTGTTTTGGATTCTTCAGAAAGTTCCATTTGCCAAAACCCGCTGCGGGCATCAAGCTTACTAAACACCTTTGATCCAGCAAGCTTGGCGAGGTTTTCATCTACAGAGGCCATTGGGTGAATTTGAATCTGAATCTGAAGATGCATGTTAAAAGTAAAGTCCATAAGCTTTCATTTCGTATATCGCATGCCTAGACTATGATCTTTTCTGTACAAGCTTGCGACTATACGAAATGACTGACAGCGCCGGCCCCTTTTAGCGAGTCGCCTTCTTTGTTTACTGTCGGAGTTTTGATCCAAATTATCATTCTACGAAATTCGGACTTCCCGATCGAAATCTTGCTAATGACTCCATTTTTGTTATGAATACAACTGAAAATGTGTAGAATTTATTATTTAACAGACCGTTTCAACAGAGTATTTTTCAGTTGAAAATTGTGTCAGAAGTGGGTGCCGACGGCCCAGCGAGGTGAAAAGTCAGCTGTGTTTTCTATCAAACTTTAAACGCAAAGTTCTCCACTTAGACACTGTCTCGGAAAATGAAGTTTATATGTATGAAAAGAGCGAGATGCCAGCTTTTTATTCATTACAAAATTATTTCACGCTGTTTAGTATTTTTCATCGAAATAAAGGAAAATATGACGTAAGCTTGTTAAAAGTGGCTTCACTCTGGGACATTAATCAGCAATGATTTAGTACAGGAACAAAATTGTCAAATGTGACTTACTGCATTTTATTCCTTGTGTTCTGAGGTTTTCATCGATAGTAAATATGTGTTAATAGTTTGAACGGACAACGAGCCAGACAACACTGAAGCTGCCATAGAAAACACAAAATTCTGTTGGTTCCGGCCTCGCGAGGCCCGGTTCGTGGCTGGCACCGTATCGCTGGCTTTGCGGCTCGGTACATGATTATAAAAGTCGAGCGTTGTGTGAGAAGAGAGAGTGTTCCCCTAGAGTTCCATGATGTGAGCGACTGGCGTGAGAGGCAGAGAGAGGGCGCGCTCAGCGCGCTGAGTGCTGAGAGCGAGAGAGTTCCCAGGCTGCGTTCCTGGTTTGAGCTCCTAGCCATGGGAGAGAAATAAAAGAAGAAAAACTCCACGTCGTCCACTGCGTCTTCTTGACTGGCTGTTGTCCCTTGGTTCCTGCACTTCTCACCATCTGCCTGTCTTCACCTGCACACCCCTTACCCCTCCACACCATCACAGTTAATTAAAGGTTTGGGATTTGAAAAAAACTGAACAAAACTGCTTGTTTAGTAAGTTTGCTTTCCCTTCAGGGTCCTGTATTAGTTTATTCTGGTTGTTTCTCAGGTCTGGAATCCCAATGTTGTCCTGTCTCTTACTCCTTATGTAAGACCATAATTTCTTGTTTCTCTCTCTCTCTCTCTCTCTCTCTCTCTCTCTCTCTCTCTCTCTCTCTCTCTCTCTCTCATCGATATGTTCATCGTTTATGTTTAACAGTTAAGGATGTTCATGTATGCTATGAGAGAGAGAGAGAGAGATTGATTGATTGATCTTTTAATACCCAGGATGAAGATTTTAGGCCAAACCCTTTAGTCTTACAATCTGTCCTTGTCATGCATACATTATTTCAGCACAAAATCATTCATACAGGAGAGAGAGAGAGGAGAGAAGAGAGAGAGAGAGAGAGAGAGAGGAGAAAGAGAGAGAGAGAGAAAAAGGAGAGAGAATAAAGAGAGGGAGGGAGCATGTGTGATGGTATGTGAGTGCTATGTGTTGCTTAGATGTACACAAAAGTGTTGGCACTCGCAGGAACGTGCGCAGCCACGTGAGCGAGGTTGATTGTGTTGATACCGGACCCTGGTAATGGGAATGGACAAGTGAACTCTATTCTGTTTCGGGTTTGACGGCGTTTGTTTTTTCGTCCCCGGATTGCTGATACTGTTTTTTCTTGCTGAGTTTTGCCGCATATTGTTGTAGCATAAAATAATCTTTCTTGTTTTGTTTACGGCAGCTGATCTTTTTCTGCCTTTTGTTGTTGTTTTTGTTGTCGCTAATTTTGCTAAAAACAGGTTCCTGCTGTTTGACTATTATTCTACTTGTTTTTTTGCAGTGTTGGTGTAATCCGTAGTTTATTTGTAATCAGTTCATCTATAATAAAAGAAGGGGTTGTCAAATTTTTCGGGTTGAAAATAGGCTAATTTAAAACCGTGTCATCTTTAAACAAAATTTCTGACGTGCCCAACATTTTATCCAATTCCAATAACTGTTTCCATTGTTTTTTTTTCAGAATCTGGGACTTTCCAATATAGTACCGGATAATCTAGTTTAATCCAAGGTTATGATACTATAAGAAGAGATCCAAAGACAAAGCTTGAAACAGGTTTAGTGACCTATATTCACAACTCAATTAATTATAAACAATCAACAGTTTGGATAATTATAACATAGAATGCATATGGATAGAAATCTATGTGAAGGGTACTAAACCGATTTTGTTAGGCTGCTTATTAGAAATCCTAACGAACGCATTGAATGGTTCGATCGTTCGAACATATGATGGAAGATCCCTCAATGGTTCGTCTGAGATTATAATTTAGGAGATTTTAACATTGATCTACTTAAACCCACATGATAAATGGAAACGGATTTATGAATTACAAAATTTTAAACGCAGCTTTTAACACACCGACAAGAAAAAATCTATCCCCCGAAATGTTTAATTGATCACATATACGCAACAAACCCATCTAATATAGAAACATCAGTGCCTCTAAAACGGTCTCAGTGATTCACTTTCCAATTTGTCTAACATGGTCCCAAAAAGGTGTTAAATTCCCAGAAATGTTCACAAATGTATATCTTTTCGAAGTATAGAAAATTCGATACTACAATTCTTGTCCGATTTGTGTAACGCAAATTTTTCTGAGGTATATCAGCACAATGACCCTGATGGGCACTGGCTGTTTTTATGACATATTCATCTCTGTCTTTAATAAACACGTGCCATCGGTAACTAAACGTGTCAAACCCAAAGGGGGTAAGCCACCGTGGATAATGAAAACACCGATAAGGCCATTAATTTACGAGATACTCTATTGCAACAATGGTAAAGATGATAATTTAAAAAAGCAAAGAAATAAGGTAACGATATGAAAAGAGCCGCCAAAAGAAATATTTCAGTGATCTTATTTCCCGTAAAGAAGATTCAAAATCGATCTGGAAAGCTATTAATGAGCTCTCGTAAAACCTTTTTTATCTTTGTGCCCTTCTGAGAGAACCTTGTCTGCTGAACTCTTTTAAAAGATCACTTCACAACTGTTGCAGAAAAGACGATCAAAGCTGACTGTTCAAAAGACAATGACCATTTGAGCTAAAAGCGTACTGTGTATCGAAAAACATAAATTCTAATTTTTCAAATCGAGTTTTTTGGTGTACCTGATGTTTAAGGAATTGTGTTCAATAAATCAGTCCAGTTCTTGAGGTTTAGATGATTAGATGGAAAAATTTTTGGGAAAATTGCAGCTCCGGTTATATCAGAACATCTTTTCATATATTTACATCTTTCCATTGATAATGTGTTATCCACAACCTTTCAAAAAATGCTAAAGTTTTACCCTTTTTAAATCTGGTGATCCCACTGATTTCCTTTTTAAAATACGACCTATCTCAATCCTATCTATTTCTATCTAAAGCCCCTTGAAAAACACATCAAATGTAACATCCCTAAACATTTCATGAAATTTCATTA
Organism: Conus ventricosus; assembly: GCA_018398815.1. Lineage (NCBI taxonomy): Eukaryota > Metazoa > Mollusca > Gastropoda > Neogastropoda > Conidae > Conus > Conus ventricosus. Next base: position 13,057 of record JAFLJL010008303.1, read on the forward strand.
TTACTTCTAATCAAGTGGATTTAGAGAAAATTTATTCTTGTCACACCTTGCTCACTAATATAATTGAACAATGGCATTTAAACATAACAATGATCTCTTCACAGGAACAATTTTTGTCGACTTCGCTAAAGCCATTCGACACATAGATCAAAATCTACTGTTAAGAATAACTAACATTGTATGGTTATCCCCTGAAGCTCTTAAACTCATTTTTCCCCATTTCTCAACTGTAGGCGACAAGTAGTCTTAAAAAATTCCGCTACTTCCCCTCTTTTGCCAGTAAATTATGGCGTTCCCCAAGGGTCAGTCCCGGGCCTATCTTATTCTCAGTTTATATAAATGATCTTCCTTTACATTGTCTTCTTCCCGTGAGCTTTTTGCTGATGACACTATCTCCATAATAATGACAAGATGCCGACTCAGTATGTATCAAATTACAGAATCTCAAATAAACTTGCAAAGTGACTAATTTGAACCAAAATGGCCTCCATCCTCAAAAGTCTAAAATTTTTGTGACTACAACCAGACAGAGACGTCCAAAATATGAAAGCCCATTTGTTTAAAATACGTATACAAAATAAAATCGTAGAAGAAGTTTAAAATCACACAAATTATTGGTCTTACAGTTGATAATAATCTTTCATGGTCTAATCATATATCTTTATTTGTCTAAAGGTTATCAAAAAATTATTCTTGTTGAACCAATCAAGAATTTCCTTGATCAACATACAGAAAAATTATATTTCTATGCATTGTACAACCAGACATTAACTATGCCCCTACATGCTGGGATTTAGCCAGTTTAAAAAATTTCTTAAAACCACTAGAAAGCATGTACAGATGCGGCTATTAAGCTGATCTCTTGAAATCTTCTCTACAAGCTAGTGATTAAAAGATCTTAACATTCTTCCATTCGATCTAAAATGCACTTTAATAAAGCTGTCTTTATGTATAAAATCATTAATATATTTCGCCACCTTATCTTCATGACAAATTTCCATTAATCAAAATTCGAGGCAAAAATATCCTATACACCCCTCGACCACGAACGATCTTTTCAAGTCATCCCTTACTTACTCTGGGAGTAAATTATGGAGTGAAATCCCTACACATTTAAAAAAAGATAAATAGTTACATCGTTTAAAAAAGCATATTTCAAATACCTCATAGACCATTTGTAAATCATGTTTCACTTAACTGTATATTCTCCAAAGTTGATGTTCCTTTTGACACAACAATTTTTTGCAGCCGGAGATGGCCTTCGCAGTCGGCTGGGCTATAAGTAACCTGACATGTTGACGTTTCAAAATGTTATATATACCTATGTGATGCTTACGTATGTCCAGTTGTGTGTGTGTTGTGTGGGTGTGTGTGTGTGTGTGTGTGTGTGTGTGGTTTTGTGTTTGTGTGTGAGTGTGTGGGTGTGAAATACGTTAAAAGGAGACTGTTTACTATTTTCTATTATATATATTAAAAAAAAAATGTTTTTCTTATTGTTTAATTTTGTCAAATTGATGTAATTGTTCTTTATTGTTTATTGTTATTTTGAGGGCATAGTGTAAAAGCTTCCAGCTTCTCTCTCTCTCTCCTCTCTCTCTCCTCTCTCTCTCCTCTCTCTCTCTCTCTCTCTCTCTCTCTCTCTCTCTCTGATTGCAAGCCTATACAGTACTAAAAATCACCTGATGATTGTGAGTGCATTACGAAAAAAATAGTAGGAAAAAAAACGAAGGAGAATTAAAAAATATTCGGACTCAACAGACCACCCAGGGGTAAGAGTTTGGCTTTATATGTGACTGTAGATAGAACCCCACTTGGTCAATTTCGAGCCTGTTGTTTCCCTGTGATGGTTTATGTCTTCCGAAAGAATTACGCCCAAAGCAAAAAAAAAGGG
>JAFLJL010008308.1:0-30270 GCA_018398815.1 Conus ventricosus
CAAAAAAACGGCGGTGTGCCAGAGGTGAGTGGCAGTGCGTCTTACCAGTTCCGAATCGACGACTGATGCTCAAGTGCCTCTTCCAGTTCCGTATCGACGACTGATGCGTCGAACTCGAAGACTACAGGCAGTAGTAGGCCTAAAACAGAGCGCCGTTTTCAAGAGTCATGGAAGTCACAGTTTCCATGGCTCATTTTTGACAAGGAAAAGGCCAGCATGTTCTCTGATTTTAGTCATCAACATAATTGTGTTGATTTTATTTGTTTTTGTATTTTTTAATACTTTTCTCCAGTTCTAGTCGGCGGACCTTGAGTTATAAAATACAGGTACCCAGTGATGTAGATTTTTTAATCACCCTATAGATAGGACACTGTGTCCTAGAGATTAAATGTCAATACATTTATCACAATGAATCCTGTTCCGAGTCGGGTGTCCTATTATTTTGGTTACTCCAGGACACTGTGTCCTATTGACATTTAATCTCTAGGACACAGTGTCCTATAGGGTGATTAAAAAATCTACATCACTGGTTGTGTGTGTGTGGTGTGTGTGTGTGTGTGTGTGTGTGTGTGCACGTGCACGAAAATAAGAGAAAAATAAACGGCAGACAGACCACAGACTGACTTCAGAATTAGGCATTTGCACAGTATTACTAAACTTGTGTGGATTGTGCTTCCTATATCTTAATGATTTAAATCTTACATGATTTAAAACCATGGCCATTTGAGGGGGAAGTTGTTTTCTGTGGGCGATGGGTATACTTTCCCTACTGTAGAGGCCAGGTCAGAAAAAAAAAAAACAATAATGCTCAATCCTGTATATGCTCTCCATGTGTGTTTGGGACTGAATGATGTGCGAGTTGGTGAGAGCAATGAAATGAGATGACAGTGACAATGGCTTGAAATCTATCACCTGAACACTCTTGGAGTCACCTGATGCATCTTAACAATGACCAGGTCACTGAACACATTTCATAAGGGAGTGGTCATCGTGTAGGGCTGTTTTTTGTTCACCTGCCACAGAGGGAGCCACACTCCATCTTCAGAGGACAGATGATATGAAGTCTTCACACATCTAATTCCATTCCACAGAACACTGCCTATGCTGACAGAACAAAGCACATTCTGTGCTTCATTCCATTTCATGACTGTCCAGCATCAGTACATGTGTGACTCCAGCATCAGTACATGTGTGACTCCATTCCATTTCATGACTCTGTCCAGCATCAGTACATGTTGACTCCAGCATCAGTACATGTGTGACTCCATTCCATTTCATGACTCTGTCCAGCATCAGTACATGTGTGACTCCAGCATCAGTTCATGTGTGACTCCAGCATCAGTACATGTGCGACTCCAGCATCAGTACATGTGTGACTCCATTCTGCCTCCATTCCACTTCATGACTCTGCCCCAGCATCAGTACATGTGGACTCCAGCATCAGTACATGTGTGACTCCGCATCAGTACATGTGTGAGTCCAGTACATGTGTGACTCGGCATCAGTACATGTGTGACTCCAGCATCATATGTACATGTGTGACTCCATTCTGTGCTCCATTCCATTTCATGACTCTGTCCAGCATCAGTAATGTGTGACTCCTATTTTACACCATCTATATTGGTTTGCATTTCTACAGAGAATTTATTGTTCAATCGCATCACAATTTCATGTTGAAAATGCCCATCCACAGCCTGCTACACCCCAGCAACAAAAGAAAACAAAGTTCTTCTGTTTTTTCAATTGGACAAACATTCTGTGCCAAATCAACATCCCAAACTGTCCTATAACAAAAAGAGAAATCATCATAGAATCTTTTCTCTATTAAAGAATCAACTGTGATTGCATAGACTGCATGTACATGTGTGTATGTGACTGAGCATGTGAAGGTTGTACATTGTGAAAACTGAGTGACATTGACAGTGAGAGACAGAAGACAGACAGACAGACAGCCAGGACAGACAGAGAGAAAGGAAGTGAAATTAGTACATTGGTGAATGATTGAGAGAAACAATGAACATAAATTTTTAAGTGTGGATAGATCAACATTCATACACAGTTCCTGCACAACAACAACAAACAAAAAGTACACAAATATTCATTTGGTTTTAATGACAGGAATGATAACATACAAACCACAAAACAAATTCAACTCCAAATAATTAAAAGGACCACAATATTGCATTCAAAACAAGATTCATGTTTGCACAGTCATCTGAAAAAAAAAAAATTTCAGATGAGAATCAATTTCATAAACATCATCATGTTTGTTTACATACACACACATATGTGCGTACATGCACACACACATTGCTCAAAGTCTTCCAGAAAACATTTGCCCCTAACAACAAAGGCCACTGTGAACAGACTCTCTCTCTTTCCCCCCCAAACTACTCTTTTCCTACTGTGTCCAATTCTTTCTTGCATCTTGTAGAATGCTGTGTTTATCAACAGCAAACATTCATGGGCCATGGAATTAAAGCAAAGCATGAAAGGCAGAAATTTGGGAAAAGCAGGGATGGAGGAAGGCGAGTGGGCAGTTCATCATCCAAGTGTTTTAAAACCAGAGAGAAGAGGGAGAGGGAGGGGGGGGATCCACAGCACAGCCTCCTGTTCCCACAGTTCACACCGTACTATTGTGCAACCACTCTTTCTGCTCTTTCCAGAGAGAAAGGGAGAGGGAGGGGGTAGACCACAGCACAGCCTCCTGTTCCCACAGTTCAAAACTTACTATTGTCCAAACACTCTTTCTGCTCTTTCCAAGCATACATTTTTTTGTCCAACAGATGTTTTTGTTTTGTGCTGAGACCACTACAAAGAAAAAAAAATTGGGCCATTTTCCGCTGAGAGCAGTAGAGTGATCTGAACATACAAAGAGAACATGCACAAGCAAAACACACACACACACACACACACCACACACACTCACACACACACACACACACAACACACACACACACGCGCGCACACACATTCACACACACACACACACACACACACACACACACACACCACACACACACACACACACACACACACACACACACACACACACTCACACACACTCACACACACACACACACACACACACGCGCGCACACATGCACACGCGCACGCACACATGCACACACACACTGAGGAATTAATCAACCATCATGCAGTTCATCCACTCATAACAATGGGACAGTGACAGGCATGACAACAGAGACAGATGAGGAGACAGTACTTCACACTGACACCCTGAATTATGTGCAGACAATTTTTCATGAGCCAGTACAACCTCAGTGACACAACATGAAAAGCATCTGATCCAACAACAAAGTGCAGTAGGCCTTACAATGCATTCATCACAAAAAACACATGGGATCCCTCCTTTGTGGCTGATGCTTCTTGTTAGGTCCCATGGGAATTGAGAATGTTCTCTTTCGTCCTCCCCATCTTCCTTCACCCTGATCAGCATGCTTTCTCTTTCACATTCTTCCCCCATACATGCAACACATGACACAAAAGATGTTATATTGCGCTTAGGTCCACTCCACGAGGAGTGACAATATAATTTGTCAGTTCTGCATATAGAAGCATTATACCCATGGGTATCTGGACAGGTACATATAAATATTGAACCTGTAAACATCAGATTTCTTTTTATCCAGTAATTTCTTGACTTTAAGTCCCGTTCTGCAAGTGCTTTTCTCTGGTCCCTTTGTTAAGTTAGGAATTAAACGCATAAATTCAACCTTAGCTTCACTTGGACCATACCTTTTGTTGTAAGTTAACGGAATTCAAAGATCAAACTCACCCATAGCTTCAAAGGAAATACATTTGTTTGCCAGGTAACTGAATTCAACTTTACGTCACTACAGATTCAAAAGGGGAATACCCTTTGTTTGCCAGGTAACGGCTAATAATCCAGTATTTCTTTCGCTTTCTGACCACGCTTTGCGCCGCTTTCTTTCCAACACTGCTGAAGGGGTTAAAACATTAATTCCCCTGGATCTGAACTTGATTTGACGAAGGGGAAGCGCCACAACACTGCGGGCAGTCGTTGCGAGAATGTTGATAACGTTTGTAGTGTTTGACCCACGATGATTTTGGATTGTCACCCTGGGTCGGAATTCGACATTGTTCCTGTATTTTAGCCATCTTTGATCTTCTTTGGATAAGTGTTTTAATAATTGTTTCTCCTTGAGGTGGAGAAACCGGTGGTTAAAGATGTTACTTGTAAATGACTTATGTATAATGAGATGAAATTTCGGTCCCAGCTAGTGATCTGGTGAATGGGTTTGTACTCCACTGGAGGGAGGAACGGTAGTTAATTCTTGGAAAAAACCTGTTGGATATGCTTGGAAAGTTTTCATTTAGTAAATTATTCCCGAGAGAGGAGGGGGAGAAGAAGAGTTATTGTAGTGCGCCTTCTGTTGTTTGGAGAGATTGCAGTGTGCACGGAGTGTATGCTGAGCTGAGTGTGTTGCATGCATTTGTGCTTCGGGTGACAATTACGTATTTTGCCAATTTTCTCCCGTCAATGTTTTTTTCTCCTCCTCTCCCTAACCCTTCTACCCCACCACCATACCCCCCTTCTCCCTATTTTTGTTTGACAACTAAACGTGCTTCACCCCTCCCCCATCACACACCCTCTCACCACTTCTCCTACTCTACCACCCTTCTCCTCTTTCATTATAGCCATGCTTTATACATGAAGATCACTTTACTCCATTGTTTTAATCATGCTATCCGGATGAGTTGTGATGGATGTATGTATTCACACACAAAAACAATGCACACCAATGCTACGCAGTAAGCATGCATGCGTACTTGCACACACACACACACACACACTCACCACACACAACACCACACAACACACACACACACATATATAATATATATATATTTATATTTATATATATATTTATTTATAGTCAGTATATTTAAATGCTAAAAACAATTTTTGAAAGTGATCAACCCCTTGGGGGAGCAAACAGTAGTTAAAATAAGTTAAAACAGATCATTAAAACTATCTTCAAAATTTTGTTTCAAGCGCGTTGCGCTGTAATAGGATGGTTTTTGGGTTTTGCCACTGACGATGTTATATAGGTGTGGGCTCCGTTTGCGGGTGTTTGCATCGTGCGGTGTGGCTGCACGTGTTTTGGGGGGGAGGGGATTTCAGGCTTTTGTTTTGAGTGTGTTCACACAACGTTTTCCATTTATGCCTGCAGTTGTTTACTTTTCTGTTTTGGTGTTTAAAGTTGCTAAGTGTGGTTTGCATAGTATTAACCATTTTTCAGTTAAACATAGGTTGCACTCTTTTGAAACATGGCTGTATGTGATGCTCTTTTTATGTTTTTCCATGATATATTGTAGCTTGATTTTGCGTCTTTAAGTTTACAGATATATTTGCTCAGTTCTGTTTGGTTTTTATATTTTTTATTAAACGGGAGCCCACTCGCTTTTTTTACATCGGTATTGGGCAATCCAAATACCATCCTGAGACAGGCTTTGCAACAAATTGTAGATATGTTTTAAGATTTCTCTTTTATAACTTATTTAACTATATATTATATTTATATAATATTTATATATATATATATATATATATTATATTTATATATATAATATATATATATACACATATATATTACATACATTACACATATTTATGCATATATATCAAATGTTCCCTGTTGGGTCTCACACTTGGTCCTCACATTCCTCAGTACTGTCTGCCGTTCCACCCCCCCCCCCCCCTCCACCCATGCCTTTCCTTTCTTTTTTTAACTCTTCCCCCTCCCCCATATTTTCTGTTTCTCCCCTCTCTTCTCATTTCTCCTTCTCTCTCTGTGATGTGTGTGTGTGTGTGTGTGTGTGGATGTGTGAGTGTGTAGGCTGGTGGTCAATGGAGTGCATGTGTTTCGCCTTGAATGCACAGTTATCAGCATGGCCCTCATTTTACTGACAGGCATTTCCGTATATGATGTCATTTCACTTGATGTCACATAACACACACTACATGATGCATGCACACACACGCACACAGACACGCGCGCGTACGCACACACAACACACACACATTAATTTGTTTTACCAATTCCAGTCTGCATTGTTGTCGTTTCTTTGAGGTGTGTTTGGTTTTGTTGGTGTTTTGTGCTCTCTCCATTCTGTGTGTTGTGTGTGGTGTGTGTGTGTGTGTGTGCGTGTGTGTGTAGTGTGTGTTGGTGTGTGTTTGCACTGCGCCACGGAAAATAGAGGAAGAATAAACGGGCAGACCACGAATGACTTTCAGATAATTAGGCACTTGCACAGTTATTACTAAACTTGTGTGTGGACATATTGTGCTTTCCCTATATCTTTAATGATTTAAAATCTATGATTTAAAACCATGGCCATTTTGATGGGCAAGGTTGTTTTCTGTTAGGCGATGGGGTATACTTTACCTAACTGTAGAAAGCCAGGTCAGAAATAAAAACAATAATGCTCAATCCTGATGATGCTTCCATGTGTGCTTGGAATGTATGATGTGTTAGTGGTGAGAGCAATGAAATGAAGATGTCAGTTGACAATGGCTTGTATCTATCACTGAACACTCTGGGGTCACTGGAACTGAATGATGTGTGAGTTGGTGAGCGCAATGAAATGATGATGACGTGACAATGGATTGTATCTATAACCTGAAAACTTTGGAGTCACCTGATGCTTCTAACAATGAAGGTCACTGACACATTTCATACAGGGATGTGTCATCGTGTAGGCTGTTTTTGTTCACCCTGCCACAGAGGCAGCCACACTCCATCTTCAGAGGACAAGATGATATGAATGTCTTCCCCACACATCTATTCCATTCCACAGAACATGCCTATGCTGACTGAACATGCACAATTCTGTTGCTTCATTCCATTTCATGACTATGTCATCATCAGTACATGTATGACTCACGAATCTGTACATGTGTGACTCCATTCTGTATTATTCCTTTTAATGACTCTGTCCAGCAACAGTACATGTGTGATCCAGCATCAGTACATGTGTGACTCCATTTGCGCATCCATTCCTTTCATGACTCTGTCCAGCGCATCTGTACATGTGACTCCAGCATCAGTACATGTGTGACTCCTTTCTGTGCTCCATTCTATTTCATGGGACTCTGTCCAGCAGCAGTACATGGTGACTCCAGGCATCAGGAATGTGTGTCTCCAGCTTCAGTACATGTGTGACTCCAGCATCATACATGAGTGACTCCATTCTGCGCTCCATTCCATTTCTGAGTCTGTCCAGCATCAGTACATGTGTTGATCCATTCCATTTCATGACTCTGGTACAGCCTCATTAATTGTTGTGTCTGCAGCTCTGTACATTTGTGACTTGCAGCATCAGTACATGTGTGACTCCAGCATCAGTACATGTGTGACTCCAGCACTGTACATGTTGTGACTCCATTTCTGTGCTCCATTCATTTCATGGGACTCTGTCCAGCATCAGTACATGTGTGACTCCAGCTCAGTTACATGTGTGACTCCATTCTGCGCTCTCCATTCCGATTTCTTCGACTTTGTCCTGCATCAGTTCATGTGTGACTCCTATTTTACACATCTAAATTTGTTTGCATTTCTACAGAGAATTTATTGATTCAATCGCATCACAATTTCATGTTGAAAAAATGCCATCTCACAGCCTGTTGCTACACCCCAGCAACAAAGAATACAAAAGGTTCTTCTGTATGTTCAATTAGAAAAACATTCTGTGCCAAATCAACATCCCAAACTGTCTATAACAACAGAGAATCATCATGGAATCTTCTCTTATTAAGAATAACTGTGATTGCAATAGACTGCTGTACATGTGTGTATGTGACTGTGCATGTGAGGTTGTTCATTGTGGAAGACTGACTTTGTGACATTGACTGTGAGAGACAGAAGAAGACAGACAGACACCAAGGGGACAGACAGACAGAAAGAGAAAGTGAAAATGAGTACTTTGGTGAATGATTGAGAGTAACAATGAAAATAAATTTTTAAGTGTGGTATAGATCCAAACATTCATACACAGTTCTGCACAACAACAACTAACAAAATGTACACAAATATTCATTTGGATTTAATGACAGAAAATGATAACATAAAAACCACAAAACAAATTCAACTCCTTATAATTAAAAGGAAGACCACAATATTGCAGTCAAAACAAGAAGATTCATGATTTGACACAGTCTTCTGAAAAAAAAATTGCGACTGAGAATCAATTTCATAAAACATCATCATGTTTCTTTACATACACACACATATGTGCGTACATGCACTCACTCATTGCTCAAGTTCTCCAGAAACATTTGCCCCTAACAACAAAGGACATTGTGACAGACTCTCTCTCTTTTCCCCTAATATCTTTTCCTACTGTGTCCAATTCTTTTTTTTGCATCTTGTAGAATGCTTGCTGTGTTTATCAACAAGCAAACATTGATGTGACGGTCCATGGAATTAAAGCAAAGCATGAAAGGCAGATACTTTGGTAAAAGCAGTGAGGATGGAGGAAGGGGGAGTGGTGGCAGTTCATCATCAAGTGTTTGGAAAAAACCCAGAGTGAAAGAGGGAGATGGGGAGGGGGTGGACCACAGCACAGCCTCCTGTTCCAACCGTTCACACCTTACTATTGTGCAAACACCTTTCTGCTCTTTCCAGAGAGGAAGAGGGAGAGGTAAGGGGGTGGACCACAGCACAGCCTCTGTCCCAGGACGTAGGCAGGGGGCACTGGCAGGAAAAGACAGGGGGACAGCAGGAAGAAGTCAGGGGGACCGCAAGGAAGAAGAAAGGGGACAGCAGGAAGAAGCAGCAGGGGGACGGCAGGATGAAGGCAGGGGGACAGCCGGAAGAAGCAGGGGGACAGCAGGAAGACGAGACAGGGGGGGACGGCAGGAGGGAAGAAAGCAGGGGGAGGCAGGAAGAAGGACAGGGGGACGGCCTTCTGGAAGAAGAAGGACATGGGGACGGGCGGATGAAGAAGACAGGGGGTCGGCAGGAAGGAAAGATGACAGGGGGACAGCAGGAAGAAGCAGACAGGGGGTGGGCTGGGAAGAAGAAGCATGGGGAACGGCAGGAAGAAGGCAGGGGCAGGGGGACGGCAGGAAGAAGACAGGGGGGACGGCAAGGAGAAGAAGAAGACATGTGGGACGGCAGGAAGAAAGACAGCGGGGACGGAGGAAGAAGTACAGGGGGGACGGCCAGGCAAGAGAAGACAGGGGGATGGCAGGAAGAAGAAGACAGGGGGACGGGCAGGAAGAAGACCGAGGGACTGCAGGAAGAAGCAGACAGGGGGACGGCCAGGAGAAGAAGACATGGGGACGGCAGGAAGAAGACAGGGGGACGGCAGGAAGTAGACAGGGGGGATGGCAGGAAGAAGAAGCGGGGACGGCAGGAAAGAAGGACAGGGGGACGGCAGGAAGAAGAAGACATGGGGACGGCAGGAAGAAGCAGGCATGGGGACGGACAGGGAAGAAGAGCAGACAGGGGGACGGCAGGAAGAATAGACAGCGGGACAGCAGGAAGATGCAGACATGGGGACGGCAGGACGATGCAGACAGGGGGGCGGCCAGGAAGAAGACATGGGGACGGAGGAAGAGAAGACATGGGGACGGCAGAAAGAAGAAGAAGGACTTGGGGACGGCAGGAAGAAGACATGGGGGTCGGCAGGAAGAAGACATGGGGACGCCTGGAAGAAGCATGCTTGGGCGGCAGGAAGAAGTCAGACGGGGGCGGCAGGAAGAAGAAGACATAGGGGACGGCAGGAAGAAGCAGGCATGGGGCGGACGGAGGAAAAGAAGGCAGACAGGGTGACGGCAGGAAGAAGCAGACATGGGGACGGCAGGAAGAAGAAGACATGGGGCAGCTGGAAGAAGAAGACAGCGGGACGGCACGGAAGAATGCCAGACATAGGGGACGGCAGGATGATGCAGACAGGGGGACGGCCCAGAAGAAGTACTTGGGGAGGCAGGATGGAAGAATACATTGGGGACGGCAGGAAGAAGGAAGAAGACATGGGGAAGGCAGGAAGAAGACATGGGGACGGTGGAAGAAGAAGCTGGGGGACTGGAGAAGGAAGGCATAAGGACGGCAGGATAGACAGACATGGGGGAGGGGGAGAAAGAAGCAGACAGGGGGACGGCAGGAAGAAGATATGTGGACGGCAGGATAGAAGCATGGGGACGCCAGGAAGAAGATAGAAGAATGGGGTCGGCAGGAAAGAAGCAGACAGGGGAACGCAGGAAGAAAGAACTGGGGGACGACAGGGTAGAGAAGGACATGGTGGGACGGCCTGGAAGAAGAAGATGACATGGGACGGCAGGAAGAAGACATGGGGACGGCTCTGGAAGAAGAGACAGGTGGACGGCAGGAAGAAGGCATAAGGACGGCAGGAAGAGACATGGGGACGGGAAGGAAGAAGAAGACAGGGGGACAGCCAGGAAGAAGACAATGGGGATGCAGGTAAGAAGTCAGGTGGATGGCCAGGAAGAAGAAGGGGGACTGGGGGACGGCAGGTGAAGAAGGGACAGAGGGAGACATGGAAGAAGAAGACATGGAACGGCCCAGGAAGAAGAAGAAAGGGGCCAGCTGGGAAGAAGAAGACAGGGGGGACAAGGCCAGAAGAAGCAGACATGAGCGGCAGGAAGATGCAGACAGGGGGGGACGGCTGGAAGAAGTCATGGGGGACGCAGGAGAAGAATGGGACGGCAGGAAAGAGAAGACATGGGGATGGCAGGGAAGAAGAAGACATGGGGACGGCGGAAGATGACATGGGACAGCCAGGAAGAAAGCAGACATGGGACGGCAGGAGAAGGACGATGGGTACGGCAGGAAGAAGAATGGGGGACGGCAGGAAGAAGACCTGGGACGGCAGGAAGAAGAAGACATGGGGACGGCAGGAAGAAGAGCATGGGGACGGCAGGAAGCAGACATTTTGGGGGGGGGGGACTGGCAGGATGAAAAGAGCAGACAGGGGGACGGCAGAGGAGAAGAAGCAGACAGGGGGATTGGCAGGAAGAAGAAGACATGGGGACGGGGCAGGAAAGAAGCAGAATGGGACGGCAGGAAGAAGCAGACAGGGGAGACGGCAGGGAAGAAAGAAGACAGGGGGATGGCAGGGAGAGAAGACAGGAGGACGGCTGGAAGATGACAGAGGGACAGACAGGTGATGCACGACCAGGCGGGGGAGGACGGCAGATAGAAGAAGAAAGGACATGGGGACGCAGGAAGAAAGACATTGGGGACGGTGCAGAAGAAGGACAGGGGACGGCAGGAAGAAGAGGGGGACGGCAGGAAGAGCAGACAGATGGGGACGGGCAGGATGAAGATGACATGGGAGACGCCAGGAAGAAGCAGGCATGGGGACGGAGGAAGATGCAGACAGGGGACGGGCACAGGAAGAAGCAGACAGTGGGGAACGGCAGGAAGAGCAGACATGGGACAGCAGGAAGAAGAAGGACAGCGGGGAACAGCAGGAAGATGCAGACATGGGACGGCAGGAAGATGCAGACAGGGGGACGGCAGGAAGAAGACATGGGGAAGGCAGGAAGAAGAATAGACATTGGGGACGGCAGGAAGAAGAAGACATGGGGACGCAGGAGAAGACATGGGAACGGCTGGAAGAAGGAAGACAGGGGGACGGAGGAAGAAGGCATAAGGACGGCAGGAAGAAGACATGGGGACGGGGAGGAAGAAGCAGGGCAGGGGGGAACGGCAGGAAGAAGGACATCGTGGCACGGCAGGAAGAAGACATGAGCGGACGGCCAGGAGATGAAGACATCGGGGGACGGCAGGTATAAGAGCAGACAGGGGGTCGGCAGGAATAAGAAGACATGGGGACGGCAGAGGAAGAAGAAGACTTGGGGACGGCAGGAAGAAGAAGAGACATGGGGACGGGCAGGAAGAAGACATCGGGGACGGCTGGTAGAAGAAGACAGGTGGACGGCAGGAAGAAGGCATAAGGACGGCGGAAGATGACAGCGGGGGACGGCAGGAAGAAGAAGACAGGGGGACAGCTGAAACGAAGAAGTCAGAGGGGACGTGCAGGAAGAAGCACAGACATGGGGACGGAGGAAGATGCAGACAGGGGGGTCGGCAGGAAGAAGACATGGGGACGGCAGGAAGAAGAAGACATGGGGACGCAGGATGGAAGAAGACATGGGGACGGCAGGAGAAGACATGGGGACAGGCAGGAGAAGCAGAACATGGTGGACGGCAGGAAGATGGACATGGGTACGGATGGAAGAAGGACATGGGTCGGCAGGAAGAAGCAGACAGGGGGACGGCAGGAAGAAGAGACAAGGGGACGGAGGAAGAAGAAGACATGGGGACGGCAGGAAGATGAGAAGTCAGGGGGACGGCAGGAAGAAGCAGACCTGGGGACGTCAGGAAGATGGGACAGGGGGGACGGCAGGAAGAATGACATGGGGACGGCAGGAAGAAGACATGGTGCGGCAGGAAAGAAGTCATCGGGGACGGCAGGAAGAAGAGACATGGGGACGGCAGGCAAGAAGACATGGGGACAGCAGGAAGAAGCAGGACTTGGGACGGCAAGGAAGAAGACATGGGTCGGCCAGGAAGAAAGAAGACATGGGGACGGCAGGAAGAAGCTGGACAGGAGGGGGACGGCAGGAAGAAGACTGGGGAGGCAGGAAGAAGCTGACAGGGGTGTACGGCAGGAAAGAAGCAGACAGGGGGGACGGCAGGAAGAAGACATGGGGACGGCTGGAAGAACCAGACAGGGGGACGGCTGGGAACAGGAAGAAGAAGACATGGGGTACGGATGGAGAAGCAGACAGGGGGGGGTGGAAGAAGAAGAAGACATGGGGACGGGCAGGAAGAAGAGACATGGGGTCGGGCAGGAAAGAAGAAGAAAGGACAGGGGGGACGGCAGGAAGAAGAAGACATGGGGTCGGAGGAAGAGAAGACAGGGGGACAGCAGGAAGAAGAGTCAGGGGGTGGCAGGAAGAAGCTGGTCATGGGGACGGCAGGAAGATGCAGACAGAGGGACGGCAGGAAGTAGAATGGGGACGGCAGTGGAAGAAGAAATGGGGACGGCCAGGAGAAAAGGGACATGGGGATGTCATGGAAGAAGGACATGGCGGACGGCAGGAAGAAAGACATGGGGACAGCAGGTAATGACGGGACATGGGCACGGCAGGAAGAAGTATGGGTACGTCAGATGACGACATGGGGGACGGCAGGAAGAAGAAGACTGGGGACGGGAGAAGAAGACATGGGGGATGGCAGGGATGAAGCAGACAGGGGGGACGGCAGGAAGAAGATGACTTGGGACAGCAGGAAGGAAAAATCAGGATGGGAAAGATGGAGACTGATGAAAGGCAACGACATTGTAATGTCAATAACGGTTAACTCTGCCAAAATGAAGAGGTGCTGTGATAGGTGGTGGGGGGGGGTACGATGGTGGAGGGGAAGGATGGAACCAAGGGGGTCAGCATCTCACTTTCCAGTGAACTCCCACTTCATGTACACTGCAGTGTTGTATCCTCCGGGATGACAGTCCATGAACTGCTATGAACTCCCGCATCATGTACCTGCAGAGTTGTTTCACTCGGGATTGACAGTCCATTACTGCTATGAACTCCCGCATTCTGTGACACTGAAGAGTTGTATCAACTCGGGATTGGACAGTCCATAATGCTATGAAATCCCGATCATGTACACTGCCGAGTTGTATCACTCGGGATTGACAGTCCTTTACTGCTATGAATCACACATACGCACAATACTGGACTCTACTTATGACAGGAGGTTGGGAAATTCACTATGACGTGAACCCACCAACTGTGTTGCATGTGTGTTGTTTCAGGAAGCTTGGTGCTGCAACACCATGTAGTATGTGCTCACGATGTCACACTGGTGACAAAGGTGCATCAAAAGGGCTGGGCGGTCCACTGTCTTGTTCATCAATCATCATGCACTATGTCCACAAAATCCATCACAAGCATGGCACTGCAAGCACCACTATGTACAGTTACCATACCAGAGAGAGTGATGGTATGTTCAGACAGGAGAACCCTAAGAAGTGGAAAAAGCCTGAACTTGCTGGGGACGGTCAGCAGGTGGAAGGGATCAAAAATCAAGTTGGGTAAAATAAACCAGCAGTGAGTTGGAATGGTGATGAAAAACCCCATGATCTCCTCCAATACTGACATTCATGTTTATCTTTTGCGAATAGGCCCACTGGTTGTCTTAATGTTGCTTTCACACTCCACACTCCACACACACACACACACACACACACACAACACACCACACCGGCGCGCGCACATCTCTCTCTCTCCTCTAAGCAGATTCATCAAATCTGTGCAATTGCTCTATGCACCTTAAAAAAAACAACTGAATTCAGGTTCAAAAGTGAAAGTATCTATTGTCTTAAAGGATACAAGAGACACGAATTATTCTTTCACTTTGGATAGGTTGTGGTTTCAGATAACCCAAAAGTACCCAGTTTACATTTCGTTTTGATCATCAGATATGAGATATCGATCAACGAAGTTCGCAATTCGCACCTGGAATTTTGAGCTAGAACGTTAACAACTCGAAAAAGATTTATAGTAGCGTCCCTTTCTTGTTACATAGCATCCTGGGGCCAGTTGTATAACAGCAAGTTAGTGAGTGGTGCCTAGCTCACAGTTAAATCGCTAGCTGATAGTTAGCTACTACAAGGTACAGCAGGTGGCTAACTTTGTTGTATGAGCAAGATTTAACACGTAGCTAGCTAACTGCAAGCTACGGCCGTTAGCTGTAGCTAGCTATAAATAGATCGGGAGATTTCCACCACCGCGCAATGCCAAACTCCTTATATGGTGTTAGTTTTCGGAAAAGAAGCCCAACTCGGCTTCTCGGAAGGCGTGGAAACGTGCTACAGCTGGTTCATCACTGAAAAATGGCGAAGAGAGCAAGGAAGCCGAATTTTTCTTCAGCTGAGAGAGTCGCTTTCATCGAAGAGTTTTCGCTGCGGAAAAGTGCTCTCCAACAAAAGTTCAAAACAAACTCTGCAAACAAGGACAAGCAAAAAGCGTGGTTAGAGATCTGTGAAGCCGTTAACAGTGTTTCAACATGTGGCCGATCAGTGGTGGAGGTCAAAGAAAAAATGGTCGAAACTTTCTTTTTTCGTTGTTTATTCGTTTATATATCACCTGACGAAGACCTAAGAGGTTGAAACGCGTTGTGTTTTGTCTTGTGACTCGTTTGTCCACGTTCTCGGGCGGTTCGCTAACATTTATTTAAGATTTGTTTAGATTTCCGTCTGCTTTGCAACTAGATCTATTTGATTCATACTGACTGCTACCCTTCGTTGTTTTGTATTTCTGTTTACGTCATCAGTGTGTGCGATTGTTATCGTATATACGTCTTTCGAACATTGTATACTGTTAATCATTGATCCGTATTTCGTTTAACATACGTTCTAAGTCGTGTGCGTGCGATCGCAATCAGGCACTCCTGCCCTAAGTGATCTGAAGCGATCAAAGCTAAGTGAATTTTCGTTGTTTTATTCGTTTATATATCACCTACAAGCCCTTTAAAGGTCGAAACGCGTTGTGTTTTGTCTTTTGACTCTTTTTGTCCACTTTCTCGGGCGGTTCGAAAACTTTTTAATTTAAGTTTTGGTTTAGTTTCCGCCTGCACCCTCTGTTTTTGAAATTTAGATCTTTTTCCCTTCAAAACCCGGGAGTTCAGCTTTGTGCTCGGAAAAAACCCCCCAACGGATCGGGAAAGTGGATGAAAACCTGCCTCGTTTTAAATTTAAACCCAATTTTTTGGCGACCCGACCAAATCAAAGGGCACTGGCGAAGATGTGGGGGGTTTCAAATCGGGGTCGGGGAGGAAGGCCCCTTTTCCCCCCTCATGTACCCAAAAACGAAAGGGTCCTTTTCCGCACCATGTCCACAAATCTTGCTGAAGCGAAAACTTTTAAAAAAGGTCAAGGTCATCATTTTTAAATTTAGAGAAGAAAATGTTTCTCTGAACACGGGGCCCTTTCCCTTTGATAGTGCCATTTTGCGCTTTTGTATGAAGCCAGCCATTTTGTCAGACCAAAATGAACAAAGACTGAGGGAAATATCTCGACAACCCTTGTAGTTCAGACTTGGGCGATGCGTGGGGCACCCCCCAAAAATTTTGGGGCGCTAAACAAAACTTTTCACTAAAAAATAACTACTTTTTTAAAGTGCCCTTTCAACGACATTTAAGTAACTGCTGGGTTTTTAACTGTACCCTGGGGATTTACCAACCGGGGCCCATTTTTAATAACAAAAAAGTTAGCGGCTAACGGTTGGGTAAAATCCCTACAACAATTAAACCCCTAGCATTAGCGTAACTGTCGTTGAAAGGGCATTTTAACAAGTAGTTATTCGGGCTGATAGTTATTTTTAGCGCCAAAAAAATTTAGGGGGTCCCCCCACAGCATCGCTAAGCCCTGCTAACTACAAGTTAGTCGAGATATCCCAACAGCTTTGTTCATTTTGGTCGACAAAAATGCGGGCTTCATACATCAGCGAAAAACGGCACAATCAAAAAAGGGCCCTCGCCGTTCAGAGAAAAATTTTTCATCCCTAAATGAATATGATGCCCTTTGCCCTTTTTTTCAACGTTTTCGCTTCAGCCCAAGAATTTTTGTGGACATGGTGGGGAGGGGAAACTTGCATTTTTGGATACTTTGGGGAAAAGGTTTCCCTTTCCCCCCACCAGAGTCGAAACCACCCCCCATTTTCGCCAGTGCCTTGGGGTTTAGTGGGAGTCCCCAAAAAATTGGTTAAAATAAATCGAGGTCAGGCATTTCACCCCCTTTGCCCGTTTCCAGTTGGGGGAAATTTCCGACCAAAAAGCTGAACCCCGGGGCCTCTAAAGAAAATAGATCAAGTTGCAAAGCAGAGGACTGAAAAGGGCGAAATCAAAAAAAATCTTAAATAAATGTTTGCGAACCGCCCAGAGAACGTGGAAAAACCCGATCACAAGAAAAAACAAAACGCGTTTCAAACCTTTTATCTTCGTCGGGTTTATAAAAACGAATAAAACCCCGGGAAAATTTACTTAGCTTTGATCGCTTCAAACACTTAGGGCAGGAAATGCCTGATTGCATCGCACCACACACTTAGAACGTATGTTAAACAAATACATCAATTTATTAACATATACAATGTTCGAAAGACTATATACGATAACAAACGCACACACTGATGACTAAACAGAAATACAAAAACAACGAAGGGAAGCAAATTCCCCATAATCAAAATAGATTTTAGTTCAAAGCAGACGGGAAAAAAAAACAAATCTTAAAAAAAATGTTAGGAACCCCCCAGAGAACGTGGGGCAAAAGAGTCACAAACAAAAAACAAAAGTTTCCAAACCTTTTTAGGGCTTCGTCGGGATATAAAACAATAAAACAACGAAAAAAGAAATTTTTACCAAATTTTTTTTTGACCTCCACCACTGAAACGGGCCCCAAAGTTGAAAAACCCGTTAACGGCTTTACAGATCTCTTTAAACCCCCTTTTTGGGGGTTTTCCCTTTTTTTGCAGAGTTTGTTTTTTAACTTTTTTTGGAGAGCACTTTTCCCCAGCAAAAACCCTTTTAGGGAAAGCGACCTTTTCACTGAAGAAAAAATTTGGGTTTCCTTTCCTCTTCGCCATTTTTTTAGTGATGGAAACCCGCTGTAGGGAAATTTTTCCCCCCTTCCAAAGCCGAGTTGGGGTTTTTCCGAAAACTAACACCAATAAGGGGTTTTTTCATTGCGCGGAGGTGGGAAAACTTCCCCAAACCCATTTAAAAGCTAGCTTTCACAACGGCCGTACTTGCAGTTTGGTAACCCCGTTTAAATCTTGCCCCCATACAACAAAGTTAGCCACCTGCTTACCGTTGTAGAAAACATCAGCTAGCGAAAAAAACTGTGAGCTAGGGGAAAACCCCTCACAAAATTCTGTTATACAACGGCCCCAGTTTGCCCCCTAAAAATTTCTGTTTTACAACTGGGCCCGGTAACCCCGCGGGAAAAGGGCCCCAGTTGTGCTTGTCATGTAAAGCAGTGATTCACCCCTTTTTGCGGCAATCCCCAACGACAGTTTCCCCTATTGAAGGAAACCCGATGACTTTGTTTAAAGGGCCCTACCAATTCGAACCTTTCGCAGACAGTCCACGGGTCCAGCCCACAAACCCACTCGACCGTACGCCCCGCAGCGATCGTGAAGATCGATTGAATTCCAAATTCTTGGGAAGAATGCATAATTTCAAAAATTTTATGTTAAGGGGTAAAGAAGGAAAAGTATAAATTGGAAATTTCGGTATAAATAGGGCCCCGAGATTTTGTGCTTTTCTCTTTAACAACATTGTTTAACCAAAATTTGTTTGATTAGCGAACTTTTTTTGGCCCCAGTGTGGACTGTGTGGGAGTAGAAGTAAGCGACAGGCTGATTGTAACAACCTAGGCCCCTTTGCGGGGTTTCCCGAATCCCCCCCATGTATAGTTTAAAATATTCCCGAAAAAGTTTTTTGCGTAAGCCATAAATTTTTTATTTAAACAAAATTTAAAAAAAAATTTAGGAAATTAAAAGATTTTGCACAAGGAGATTTTTTAAAAGAGTTAGTAGATTTTGCAAACTTGATGTTAAATTTGGAAAAATCTTCCAAAGATTTCTTATTCTTTTTCCCCAAAAAAAATTTTGCGTTTATTAAATCAAAAGTGTTCAATGAAGGGTTTTCCCATCGGGGTTCCTTGAAAAACTATCATTTTAAAAAATTTGAAAATTTTCCTTTATTTTGTACATCCACCCAAAACTTAAATATTTTGTAGACTTCAACAAATTTCCGCGGAAAAAGTCTACCTTTTTAAAGAGTGTAAGTTTAAAATCTTTGCCTTGTTAAAAATTCATACTTTTGGGATTCCCCTAGTAGCTTTGGTTTGCCCTTCTTTTGTACTTTCTCAACTGCCTTTGACTTCCCCTTTTTAGTAAGGGATCCCCTATGATATTTTTCCCTAACTTAAAAGGGGGTCCCTCCAACTTTTTTACAATTTCAATAATAATCTTTATTTTAAATATGTTTTAAAAAAAAAATTCTCTTTTTTATTTCCCATCAAAAAGGTTTCTTTTTTTGATGATTTTTTTGATAAGTACATCGAAAAAAATATGGGTCAAAAATAACGACCAAGATCCCTTTTTTTTCCTCACACTAATTTTTTCATTTTCTTGTCCCTTTACCTTTATATAATACTTATGATTTGGGGGTTTTTTTTACCAAAATTTCATTTTCACAAAAATTTTGGGAAAATTTTAAATGTAATTTTTATTCATTAGACCCATTCCTTAAAAGAAATTTTACCCCTTTTTATTTTTTTTATGAAAAAGAAATTTCCATAGTTTCGTGTCCCCAAAAATCTTACAATTCTTGGACAATTTTGGAAATCGTTTATGAAAATATAGTGAAAAGTTTGGGCCAAAATACTGCCTTGAGGAAACCACTTTTACATCTGATCTTTGTAAGTGGCGTCAATTTTCCTTAAATTTTTGTGGTTTGTCCAAAACTGAACAGGGGAAAAAAAAGCCTTAAAAATTTAAAAAAAAAGGGGTCAATGTGGAACTGCCCCCAGTATGGGCAAAGCTGAAGGGGAAAGCCTGTGCTGCGCAGAGGTTTGGGGGCGATGGCAGCTGCCTGGCAAAATACCACTGCAAATGCAACACGCAACATCCCGGGTTCCAAAAATGGGTGCCTTGATTTTGTATGTGCTGGGACAGCATACCACAGGGATCGCCCGCATTTCAGAAAAAACTTTCCCAAAAAGAAAACAAGTAAGAGCGGGCTTTTTTTTTTCCCAATAACTTGAACCCGAAATATTTTCATGAAACCCCGAGCTTTGGACGCGACTTCGATAAAAATCACATACATTTTGGAAAAACGCATTTCAAAACATTTTCATTTCACAGTCGTAGGCCCCCCGGTTTATGCCCCGACAGTCAGTAAATACCTGGTTATTTGGCCCCAACATAATTAAAAACATTGGGAAAAGTGTAGAAGGGGGCCCCCCCTTTAATTTCCGCTTCTTTTTCCTTTTTTTTAAAATTGCCCTTTTTTAGTATAGAAGTTCAAGTTACAAACTTTTCGGAGATTTGGGGAGTTTTATTTTGGGCCTTGTACGGAGAAGAAAAATTCATCTTTATTAATAAAGGGGAAAAGGGGGGGGGGACAAAGGGAAAAACACAATTAAACAAAACTGTCAAGGGAAATTTGGGGTCCGCTCTATAAAGGGGGGTTTTGGGGGAATATGGGAAGAAATTTGAATTTTTTAAGCTGTGAATTATCCAAATTTAACCAACAAATTTTTTGCTTAAAAGGTAGATGAAACACGTTTTTAACTACACTGAAAAAGGGAATTTTTTTGAAAAAACGGAAAGGGAAACGAGAAAACAAGAAGGGGGGGGGTGGGGGGGGTGGGGGTGGGGTAAGGTTATGAAAAGTACAATTTTCCCAAAAACATTGTTATCATCATTTCAAAAACACCCTAAAAAAAAATTAAATGTGAAGTAGCCTTTTCCCCTTAAAAATCAATCCATGCTTGCTATGGACATGAAACCTGGGCAACCACGGGTCCACTACAAGACTACAAGTCTAATTAACAATTTCTGTTGTTTTAAAAAACAGCAACACCCAAAAAACAGATTAGCATTCAAGAGATTGGGGGGAAGCACATTTTGTTTTACGGGTTATTACCCCCTTGGTCAACTCCACTCTCTCCCCACTGTGTACACACACACATGGCCCACAAACACACACACACCACCAAAACACAACACACCCACCACACACACAAAAGTCCAGGGTGGGCTTTGGGGGGTTTCCCTTTTACACGAACAAGACCACCGCACTCGAGCAAAAAATTGAAGAAAAAAAAAAGGGTAAAATTTTTTTAAAAGGCCCCCAAACCCCCACCATAAAACCTGTAAATATATAGGGAAAAAAAACACACCCCTTTTCATGGGCCGGAAACCCCCCCTCGAAAAACCCAAAGAGTTCCCCCCCCCCCCCCCCCCCCCCCGTCCTGGGGAAAGATAAGAAAAGATCAGCTTTGTGGCGGTGGCCCGTTAGGAAATCGGGTTTTTCTGAATGTAACAGAACTGCGGTGGAGTAAACCCTTGGGTCAAGGTTTTTGGGGAAAAAAAAAAATTGAACCCAAGGATAAGGTTTGGGGTGCAGGCAGACAGACACCCCTGCCCCCCCCAAGCCCTTCATCACGTGAAAAATTTTTCCCTTTAAAATTTCTGAGACAGGGGACATGGTACATAAATGTGAAAACGTCTGAAGCACTGAATACCAAAAGGTATGTAATACATCTGATCTGATCGGATTTTAAAAAAAACCCCAAAAAAACAAAAAGACCCCCCCCTTTAATGTAGAACACCAATTTTTAAATTTATGTGTACGTTCTATAAGGAGGGTCTTAAACTATAAAAAGGGTAATTTGAAATTTTACAGAAAATACATTCCAGTATATATCTCAGAGTAACGCACCTTAAAAGGGAAAGAGTCTTATACTTTAAGGTATCCAGGAAAGTCTTATACTTAAGGGATCCACTGTTGTATTGCCAGCATACTGTATAAATTCAATATATTGACAAGAAACCAAACATTGTCACAAGAAAAATGGCAAAAGAATCCTGTATCCCAAACTAGCAAGTTTGGGAAAGAAAAAAAAAAGATGTTTCCTGTTTTATCAGTTGTAAAAATTGGGTTAGTAGGTTGGCTTCTATAGAAAAAAATAATTTACAATTTTCTAATGTTGTACTAATACTACTCCTTGTGTCTGTGGGCAGCTGCTACTGATACACAGCATATCGGAACGGACTCGTATTTGTGTGGGGCCTCCTGGAAAGGACATTCGGGTAGTGCGCCATCATGTGCTGTCGTGAAAATCAGGATACCTTTCTAGTGCTGACGCAGATACACCGGCTTACTTTGGAACCCAAAATTGATTTAACCCCTTGAAATAAACTTGAACAGTCCGAAACCCCTTTTTAGGAAATTGTTTTTAATGTTTAGGAAAATTTATTAGTTTGTGCACACAAATTAAGGTCATGCTTTCATTGGTAAATTTTATTCAAATCATTTAGTACGTAATTTAGTTATAATATTTAGATAAAACTAATATTCACGCTATTTCAATTAGACAGTAAAATTTAAATTGTACGAATACAATTATAACCACAAACAATTTATCCCCAACTAGTTCATCATCATTACAAATTTTCCCTCTTTGTAAAATGGCACTACATTTCAGGGGTTTAATTACGCTGCACATTTGAAGCACTGGAAAACCGTGCTATTTGGCCCACCTGTCCTTGTCCAAGAATAACCAACCTACTGGGAAACAAAGTTGACATTTGTACAATTTGTGCATAGCAAAACTTCAGAAAAATGATGAACAAAATGGCCCTACTTTCAGGGTTTTTTTAATTAAAAACCAAAAATCAAAATTAGTCCTTAAAAACATTTTAAATTTTCCCTTTTTTAAAAAGGGAAGCTGTAACCACTTTTTTATAGGTTTAGGGGTTATAAAAAGGGACCTCTTAATCCTTTTTGGTATTAAAAGTTAATTATGAATCTTTGCCCGTTAAACCATGATTGTAAAAACTAAAAAAAAAAGAAAAAAAAAAATTTAAAAAAAACTTTATATAGTGCCCCCAACGCCCTATGCAACCAAAAATTCCCGTTTCTAATAGAGGTACGGGTTTGGTTGGGGGAGAGTGGGGGTTGGGAAAAATTTTAAATTAAACAAAGTACATGGTTTAGCTTTAGAGGGTAAAATGGGGAAAATGGGGCAACAATATTTTGGGTTGTGTTATTCCGATGAATTCGAAATAAAAAAAAAAATAAAAGTTGAGATTTCATTCTTTTTTCCACCTTTTCCTAAAAAGTCAGCATAAAAATTTATTTTTTAAATGAAAATAATAAATTAACCCAAAAATGAAAAGCAACAAAAACCCCCTTACATTAAAAAATGATCCCATACCCCCCATCTCTCCAATTTTTTTAATTAGGCCCTCGACGCATGCTAAACTTGGATCTCCCTTCTTTCTAAAAAAAGCCATGACTACTTAATTTCGGGAGCACCGTGCAAACTTTCTTGTCAGTCAGACGCGCCAATGTTAGCCTGGTGAAGATGGCCGGAAACACAGAAACGAGCGTACTCCGGTATGAGGATTGGGAAAACTTGGATCGAACAACAAAATCGAAACCGATAAAGCGTTTTTTTTTTTTTTTTGTTATTTTTTTTTAAATGACGGAAATTCCGTCAAGACCGGAAAGTCATTTTTGACGGATTTTTCACCGTCCTAGAAACGAAAAGTTTCATCACCCATGCGGCTACTTTGGAACAGAGTGACAGATTTGACACACCCGCAATGCCCCTTTGAAATTAACTTGACAAACAGTGCTTTTGAAACCCCCCGTTTTTAGTTAAGAAGATTGGTGTGCCCTCCTTTGTTTCTGGAGAGATGTTTGATGATATAATTATTAGTATTGGTCATCAACTATGTTAAGTCATGCATTTATTCATTGGTCGGAATTATTTAATTCAATACAATTTCATTACGAGTCATGCAGATAATATTTTCGAGTAAGACTGAAGTATTATTCCACGCGCGTACACTTTATGTTTGACAAACGGCACAATTTCAAATTTCATCCTCCATCCTTTCACTTGACAGCATATCCACCACATATATAAAGCCACAACCTAGGTTTCCTTTCACAGTTTCCAGTGTCAGTCCTTCTTGATTGTAAAGAGAGCGTGCTGCTGACAACGGCATCCTCTTGTTGGTTTTTGTGACTGATGCACACATAGGGGGTGGGAATCGCTTGCTGCTGATGTTGGTACAAGGCACCCCTGTTCCATGTCGGTCAGGCGCATCTTGAAGCCAACCGGATCACTCGGAGCGCACAAGTCTCCTGGGACATAATCTGTGGGCATGAAAGCAAAAATTTGGTTGATGCTTTTCAGCCAAAAATGATGAACAAAATGCAGTAGACTGTACAGTAGTTTTTTTTTGATTTAGTAAAATCCTAGAAAAAAAATATCCAAAATGAGGTCTTAAAGGAATGGATCTATTGGGTGTTACTTTTAAAGAGGGCAACGTCTGCTAGGACTACGGCTTGATAGGAGGTAGTTTTATAAAAGGGGATTCCCACTGTACATAACTTGAAAAGCGCCCATGAATAAGCATGTACTGTGTGCTTTTGCTCCGTATTTCCTTACTTTTTTGGCTACTCACAGAATGGCATTGGTCATTGGTTTTGTTTCACATTATAATTTTGCCCTTTACACAATAAAACATTATGAAAATACAGTCGTAACCCCCCCACCCCCCCCCCCTATAAAACCTTAAAAAATCACGGCCCAGAAGTAGATCTAATAAGGAGGTTCTTGGGGATGGGGGGGAGGGGTGGGGGTGGTTGAGGAATAATTTAAAATATACATTCAAAAGGGCAAACTATCAAGGAAGTTTGGTCTTTTTGAGGGAGGAGTCATACATGGGTCTTAAAATGGAGCACCATATATAAGCAATTTGTGTGTCACATTGTCAGAACAAGAAGAATGTGACATTTACTTACCAAATGGCCAAGACTCCTTAATTCCGGTAATTCCTTTGGACCAATTGTACCTCTCATTGTCACCAGACTATGAAGAATGTGACATTTACTTACCAAATGTGCATGACTACCTTTAATTCCATGGACCAATTTGTGTGACCTCATTGTCAGACTATGAAGAATGTGACATTTACTTACCAAATGTGCAAGACTCCTGAATTCCTTGGACCAATTGTGTCTCTCATTGTCAGACTATGAGAATGTACATTTACTTACCAAATGTGCATGACTCCTTAATTCCTTGGACCAATGTGTGTCTCATTGTCAGACTATGAAGAATGTGCATTTACTTACCAAATCGCTACTTCAGAGGCACACCCGGTTCATCTCCAAATGGAGATTTGAGAAATCCCCAAACTGAAGTTTTTAAACAATGGCAGAAGTCACACGAGTACTTCTATAGTCACATAAATTTCAATGGTTCAAGTTCAAGTGTAATGTATAAGTGCTGTTGCAGCATCAAATAGTATTCAACAGAAAACATAAAAACACACATTTACAAAAATAGTCATTCCTTGTTGAAAAAATGCATCGCCAGGGCCTCTTCATAATTTGGAGCAAACCAGACTTCCAGTGGTAGCCTGGTGTAGCACACTCTTTATCTGACCTCCCAGCCTCTCCCCTCCCACATGGCAGAGCAGGCCATAAATCGTGTATGAGGAAGGCAGACGTTTTTCCTCTGCTGCCCTTTCTTTCAAAAGCGGGAAGAGTATCAGCCAAATGTACGGAGGTAGCCTTTCCCTCCCTTCCTTTCCTTAAAATATCCTCTTTCTCAGCACAGTTGGTTAAAGCCGGGTGTTCCGCTGTTGCTCCAAACACATAGGTAATCTTGCTCTGTGCCCCAAGTGTTTTTTCGCTTTAAACTCTGCTATTATGCAACTTTACTCACCAGGTTTGGGAGCTCTTGATAAGACCATGAAAAGACACAACAATGCACCAAAAAAACCCAAAACCCAAAATTTGGAGGTAATCTGGTGTGGCTCTAATGTTTGCGGAAAAGTGATGACTCCTTAAATTTCCCGGACCAATTGTGTCTCTCATTGTCAGACTATGAAGAATGTGCATTTACTTCCAAATGTGCTGACTCCTTAATTCCTTGGACCACAACTCCTTTCCAGCTTTCCGGAAGGCGACATTGTAGCGTAGTTGTCCATCCTTCCTTTGTGCTTGAGGTCGGTTTTCTGTTTTCATTGAAGTGAACTGCGGCCAGTTGCTTCTGTAAAAGGTTAAAAGGATATTTTGCTTAATATATTTTAACCCGTTGAGGCGCCTTTAGTCAGTCAGCTGACGCGGAAATAAAAGTGCTTTCCATGTGCCTATGGGCAGTCCCCTGACGTCATGCATTTTTCTTGAGTTTTCATTCGTTACTATTTCTATCCAACGGACTCAAATAGAGTTTGCGTAGAAAGCCTTATATGTCTGTAGTCTTAAAATAATATGTAATGACCACACGTGAGGGGAAGCCCTTTTTATTCTTATCACTGACTGGGGACCAGCCAGCACTTCGTGTCTTGTTGCAAAGATGGCGCAACCTTCGTTGTCGAAGCGACCAGCGACCAAGTCACGTATTTACACAGCTGAGCAGGCTCTGCTGATGATTTTTGACAAACACAATAATCTTTTATTCAACGACTAACTCGAGCATGAAGGTGAGATGATGATAGTGGTGGAATTGCCGACCATATTCGTCAGTTATTTTTGGGAGGGCTCTGTGACCTCAGTGGGCGTTCAGCTGACAGCGTCAGTCGAACGAGCCAGCCCAAGTGTGTACTCTGCACTGCTTGCTGGTGCCAGTGATGTGAAATCAGTGCGAGAGGGGATCGTGGCCTCTCGCGGCGTGACACGGTGCAGACGAAAAGGTAGGGGAAGATGAGGGTGAAAGAGGGGTTGAAGTTGAGCAAGGGGGGGTGGGGGGAGGGGGGGGGGGGGCGTGGTCGGTGGACTGGTCAGTCTGCATCGAGTGTGAGCGTCTTGATAGACTTCCAAACTGTTTTACTTTCATTTACAGGTGTAGTGTGACAATACAAACTTTATTCAACTTTTTTTGCTGGTGTGTTCTTGTTTTTGATGTGGTAAATACATATGTTTTTGATCGTGGAAAAAAATCTATCCAAATCTACAAGGGCCCAAATACTTTGTATTATCAAAATTAAAACAAAAGAAGCCCAGATTCAAAAACTTCATTCAATTTCCTTCAAAAATTATATAGATTTTCATTTTTCTATCTTTGTAGTTTTTGAGCTAGAATTTTTTGTTAATTATGACCCCCAAATCATGAGATTTCCCCGGCAAACCTGGGAACACCTTTGTTTGTACTATTGTGAGGCACTGAACGGGTTAAAGATATTTAAAGCAAAAAAAAAGAAAAAGGTATTGTTACAGTACCCTGACTGACACAAATTTTGTTATGCTGACCTGATCTTTTTTCTGCCTTGGGGGGAAAAAGACAGAGATTGAGAATATAAAAAATGAAATCGCTAGCAAGGGGGGTTTACAACCCACTACAAAAAAAAGGCACGTCGCCATCACAAAAAGTGCCATTTTTCCCTAAAAATGTGACAATAAAACACATTTAAAGAATCGTCATATCGCTGATATTACTTGGACATTTATTTCTATGGGAAAAAATTTGTATTTTGTGGGAGAAAAGCGAACTTTTAAAGCTGGTTTGGCAAATTGGTGATTTAAAAAAAAAAGGAAAGGAGAATTTCCCAAAATCAACCTTTTTTGTCCCGGGTAACCAAAACCCTTTTTTTTTTGGAAGACGGGGGGGGGGGGGGGGGGGGGGGGGGGGGAGCTAAATTCATTTTCAATTTAAAAATCTTTTTTTACTTTTTTAAAAAACCCTTACTTATATTTGTTATTTGTCATTTAAAACGGGTTCCTTGTTTACTTTTATAAAAATCTTGCGACCACCCTTGCTGGTGTTCCCCCCCTTCCCCCCTGTCCCCTTCCCCCCCCGTTTTTGTCATGCGTCTTGCCCCTTGCCAAGGTCTGATTTGGTTTTTTAAAAAAGCTGGGCGGGGATCGAGGTCCCAAAAAAGGTAGTCAACCGTGAGGCCAATTCCCTAAATTGCCCCGGGGGTCCAGACACCTGACAGACCCCAAAAATGGGGGCCCCCCACCCTTTCCCCCACTTCAAAAGTTTTAGGTCCAAAAACTATAAAAATTTTGGGAATATAGGAAATTTTTTTCCCGTGTCCATCCCTTAGGAGAACCAATCATCTTTGAGCGAAGTGTTTCACCCAGTGAAACCCCAATGGCAGCATTTGAGGTCCCGTGGAAAGTGTGGGACACCCAGCGGGATTAACTGGAGGCATCCAGTGTTTGTACCGACACTTTCTGCCCGAAATAGAAAAAGGGCGAGGGAAAATTTAAAAAGTCTTTTTCGTTACTTTTTTCAATCTTAAAATGGGAAATTTAGCTGGGGTGTATAAAAGTAAAAATTAGCCTTGATTTGTATTTACTTTTTCATACAGGGTGTGAAGCGGTTTATTGTAGTTTGTAATTACCGCTGCATGCCCAAAAAACGGAAAAAAAAGTTTCTTTGTTGTCTTTCATGCTGCAGAAAATGGAAAAAGTTACCAAAAGCTTAAGAACACTTAAAAGATCTATTTACTCAATCTTTGCAAAAATTTTTTAATTTTGAAAAAAAAGAATCGTAAAATTAAAAAACAAAAATTCAACAGAAAAGAAAACCCGCCAAATCTGAATCCTATGGGCCCAATGAGTATTCCCGGGAAATTTTGAGAATTTCCCTGGTTTTCTGTGCCCCTTTATCCGATTTTTAGATTCTGGGTCATCTAACCTGGAATTACACAAAGATTTTCCCCGTTTGTTTTAGGGGGCCCAATCACAAAATACTTTTAAAACGCCTCTTGGAACAAAAACAAAAGTTGGCGGTTGTATGCGGGTTTGGTGATGTCCCCCAATTTTTTGAGCTTGCTCCCAAACCCTCGGGATTCGAAATAGTATGGGGGGGGGTTTCGGGGGGGGGGTGACCCCCTCCCGAAAAAAGCGGGGGTGGGGGGGTGCTGAAGCTTTTAATTTCAAGCGTAAACTTTGCCTTTTCAGCAAGATTGAAAGTTTTTAGTATTATGGAAGGGGAAAAAAAAGAAAGAAAATTTTTTAGGTTTACTTAATTCCCTTTTGGTTTTCAGAAGAAAAAAAAATCAAGCAAAATCGTGTGGTTTTTTTTCCCTTTCATGGAACTTTTTTCGAACTTGTTTGTTGATTCCCAGTCCAACACAAGAGTAATCACATTCACAGCTCGACTCAGTTAGTTTGTGCTTTTCCGATTTTCGTTTGCGAAGTCGGAAGATCCTCCATGAGCAATGTGATTGTCAGCACGGCATGCTTACAGAAGGCATAGTGCGGGCTTGTGGGACTCGCAATCCATCACATTTCTTGTACTTGGCGGTGAAACATTGTTCATCCTTGGCTTCTTTGACTTCTTCGCTTGCGTGATGGGTGGGAGTCGCGTGCGAGTGTTTGTCCGCCATTTTTGGAGAGAGGGTCATGCCAATGCGCATTCAACAAATTGGCTTGACACTCGGTTGTTTAAGGTGGGATCAGCTTTGGACTGATTCAGTGCTTTTTTTTTGTTTTTTTTTTTGCGAAATTCGAAATCGGAAAATGAGCACAAGTCGTAATTTGTATCTGGATTCAGGAATCGTATAAATACGAAAATCTAAGGTTGGCAGCATGAAGAGTGGTACCTGAATGCTTTTTTTAGGTGTTTTTTTTTTTTTTTGGGGGGGGGGGGGGGGGGGTTAATATATTTCTTTCTCATAATTTAGACTTTTTGCTGTGAATATTTCGAAAAAAATCGTAAGGGTAAACAGGCCTGTTTAAAATTAGAAGAAAAAAACAACACATCTAATGCCAGTGTGATAAAAGGACAATTATATTTTGTACTGACCTTCCTTCAGCCTTTTTCCGCCGCTCTTGACCTTCCAGAGGAAGGTGTGCACATTTAGTGAATGCAGACCCTTCATGGTCATGCTTGTTGTGCAGATGGTTGCACAAAGACTGCCACTTTTCCAACATCAACTTCCATCAGCCTCAGGAGTGGAGACTACTGTCCAGTACAGGTGGTTGATGATGGACCGAATCCAAAGTGACAGCTCCTAGGCAGTCTTTGGTGTTGGCCACCTTTAGTAGTTTTTTCTTCAGTCCTGTAAAAACAAAAATTATTGCACAAATGTTTTAGCGTCTATTTACTCTGAATACTTTGGTTTGGGATTTGCCAGGGTTTTCATTATAAACCATTAATTTTGAAATAACCACAATATTTTTCTCGCCATGTAAGAAGTTTGACCTGGATACACTGGATTTTCCTCTCACTCTGCACCAAGTTCCATGGAGTGTTGAATGAGACAATAAACTTGAAGTCCAATGTGTCACGTTAAACAAGTGGCAAAAAGTATCATTTGTTTAAAATTTAACACACTTTTTCTTTATTATCTCAGTTCAACAATCGCAAGACAATGGATTATAAAAAAGAACCAAGTGTGGTTAGGGGGTAAAGTATGGCACTGTAATAAAAAAAGGTAAATATCGACTCAGTCCTGTACACAACAGATATTCAAATGAAAAA